>SZWC01017810.1:1099-22258 GCA_023375785.1 Penium margaritaceum | reverse complement strand
CTCCTGCCTCCTGTTGTCTCCTGCCTCCTGTTGCCTCCTGCCTCCTGTTGTCTCCTGACTCATCACCTCTCTCCTGCTGTCTCCAGCCTCGTGCTGTTTGCTGCCTCTTGCTGTTTCCTGCTGTCTCCTGCCTGCTCCACTTTCCCCCGCGCCCGCCGACTGGAATCCCTCCGTCCATCCACCCAATGTTAATCCCAACCACCCTCAATGAAAGCCATGTTCGCATCAATCGAACGACTGCAAAATCGGCCCTGCACAAGCACACACACACCATCGTGCAAGCAAAGGCTTGGCATGTCGCATCCCCTCACCATCTTTTAGCTCTGTTCTGGAGGGTTGAGCAATGGAGCTGCGACCTTGAAGGTACCGGCTACTGGACTCTGCAAGACCGCCGTTACGACCTGCCCGATGACACGAAGGGGCTGATTCTGAACTCGCAGGGGAGTCGGAAGGAGAGAAGGAGAGAGAAGGGAGAGATGAGAAAAGCGAACAGGCGAAGTGAGCGAGGGCGGACCCACGGGGCCTGTCGCGGACGAAACGAGGCGCGTGTCAGTCCTTGGCCATGGCGTGGAATGCGCGTATGTCCTGGACAGAGTCCGGTAGCAAGATTTTGGAGACGCCCACTATGACTATGATGGGGACAGACGATGTCGGTGAATACGGATCGTACGGAATGCCTCAAGCTCCAGGTGGTTGCCACCGGGCCCCTTATGGATTTGCCAAAAGTGCGCACCTCCCAGTACATGAAATGCATCTCACAATGTTAGTCTGTCTTGGATGGAGTGACTCCAACAACAGCTCTGGGACAAAAAACAAGAAGGAACATTCCACACCTGCCCTTTCTCCGAATCCGAAGAGCTGACTCGAAATAGAATGATTTGAATTTTCAAAATTCTCTGTTTTAATATGTGTATGGATCAGAGACCACGCCGATAGGTGAAGCACATAGATGACTTTGACTTTCTTGAGTGGTACTTCGATGCGCCTATCTCTAGACCGTTGAGCATGCATTCCGTAAAATGCACTAAAAAAAATAGGATATAATTCCAAATTCCTATGAATTTCTTAGAGGAAGGAAGTCTTGATGAATTCATATCAGATCATTTTTGTAAGAAACTATGGTGTGTAAGAGAGTGAACAACATAAGAAGGAATGTCCATGAGAATTGTGTGTGTATACACATACATAAACAAATATAAATATAAATATACATATATCCAAAGGTATATGATTATTCTCATCAAAATATAAATGTGATACGATAAGTTTTGGTTTCAGGAGTCCACGCGAGAACTTCAACGATACAAATCATTCGTGGGGTACATGTGAGTGCCCACCAGTCCTTTGATGTATGTTCCTATGTTTGCTTCACTTCTTCCTCTATAAAATTCATTGGAATCTCAAATTTTTGCACTTCCTGAACATAAAATATCTTCATGGGTATAGCCACACATTACGTCATTTGAAAGCAAACCATATGAGCTTTTTTTTTTTGTAACAGACAATGCGGCACAACAACACAACATAGAGTTCAGGTGGTCGGATTTGAATTTTCCAAAGTTCAATACATCATTCATCATTTCAAGTGGTTGGTGCCACGTGTCGTTGAGACAAACGATACAATTGTCATACGACTCAATTGCCTTCACATGTTTTAAAACAATATGCTCAAATTCAAAATTGTGGGCATAAGAATAATAAGTTATATTTTCCCACCTGGAAGAAGGCATGAAATCACATGTAGAACTTCAAAGAGGGACATGACCATGTTTCCTTAGTGATCCTCCAATATCCTAGTGCAACAATAGTTCATTCATCACCATGGAAATCATTGAAGAGCATGTAAAAAAATGGATGCCTCTATCTGACATGTTCATATGGATACACTAAGAAAAACTAAAGACGTTAACAAGAGCATCATTCATTACTTGTGGACTGAAGCGGTTTGGAAGTGGAAAGTAACTTGATATGACAACTCAACTAACGTGGAAATGTGAGGAATATACGAATAAGGGAATGCTTCTGGCAAGCTCTGAGACATGAAACACATGAACACGATTGTGGTGATGCAAATGAAATTGAGCTGTGGTCGTAGGCACTCGGAAGGTGCAATGCGCATGACGAAACACAATCACTAGCCTAATCATGCGACATCGCCAAGAAGTCGGTGTTCCGTCCTTGCCCGACATAGTCACATGAAATTAGCACATGTGCATTTCCCTAGAGATTCTATGATTCAACGTGCACCAACACCCGAGGTTTGGCTCAGACTGGTTGCCAGTGTTTTTGCCACTTCTACTTGTGTTTTTTCAGCTTTAACCACCTTCTAGAAGTGTTGATAGAGGTTTCATCAACCTTATTGGCATTCTAGATATGTTTGGTCAACTTGTTGACATTCGTAATTGTTGCCGAGGCCTGTTTAGCCGCGCCTGCCGACCACCGTGCTGCAAATGACGATGATGACGATGAGGGTGACAACGACGAGGAGCAGGAAGTCGATGCCGGCGACATGCGCAAGCGCGGTACTGGTGAACCCTCGATCATTTGGACCGAGTTCACTAAGCTCGCCGACTCTCCTCCGGATGACCCGCAAGCCAAGTGTAACTCCTGCCCAAAAACCTTCTCATGCAAGCAGGGGTGCACATCGAACATGTGGAAGCATCTTCGCATCAAGCACAACAAGATCTGGAAACGCCTCAAGGAGATGCAGGCACAGCAGGAGCTTAAGAAAGCAACACTGGTAGCAGTGAACGTGACCGAGAACGTGCTGGAGGTGAATCCCGATAACTCAGTAATCGCACGCGGAGTGGCGGCTGCCAGCACTACGTTTGACAAGGAGTACTTCCAGACGTGTATGTGGAAGCACGTCATGGATAAGAATGTGAGCTTCCTCGACATGGAGTCGACGTGGCTACAGCACGCTTTCTGGCACGCCAATCCAGCTGCAACGTTGCCAGGCCGCATGACCATTTCGCGGCAGATCATGATCGCAGCTGCGGCATTCCGTGCCCGCATCAAGGAGATATTCATGGAGGTAACTTCTACGATCAGTTTTACCACTGACGGGTGGAAAGGGGAGAACAGGATGAAGTACCTGGGGGTTACGGCACATTGGATGGAACACTGGTCCATCTAGACCATTGCCCTGTCCTTTCCTGCTGTGCCTGACAGTCCCACCGCAGTGAACCTGTTTGAGGTGTTCTCAACTGCTATCAGGGCTTGGGGTCTGTGGGAGAGAGTGTTCTGCTTGACTATTGACAACAAAAGCACGAATGACAGCATGATTGACAACCATGTGATTCCGTCTGACTGTTCCATGGAGAAGTCTGGGCACATACGGTGCCTTGGTCACATCATGAACTTGGCCGTGCATGACCTTCTGAAAATCACAGTTGTGAACGTCATCATTGACAAAGCACGTGCCATCCCTGTTTTTGCGACACGCTCCACTCCGCCCGAGCACAGCCTCATGAATGCTGCAACATTTGTTGGCATCTCATTCCAGACGCTACACTTGGACACTGAGACCCGTTGGAGCAGCACTCTAGACATGATGGCTAGAGTGCTGCACCTCAAGAGTGTGCTCCCCACCTGGCTAGTCGGTTATGGCATGGATGTCGAGGTGGTGAAGCCGACCAGTGAGGAGTGGAGCCTCTATGCCCTCCTGACACTCATCCTGAGGCCATTCAAAGCATACACCGATAACACCTCTGGCAGCAAGTACCCGACTCTGAATCTCGTCATCCCCTTTTTTGAAAGCATGCTGGATAAGCTGAATGGGTGGCAGGTGAAAGGTCTGGCTGCAAAGGAGAAGTCAAAGCGACGGGGTGCTGCAGGGTGGTTGAACGCCAAGGAACAACTCCTGGTGGACATTCCCAAGGGCCTGGTCGACGCTGAGGGCAAGCTCAAAAAGTACGCCCGCCTGCTGTCTGAGCGCCACGCGCTCGCCATCGCTTTGGATCCGCGCATTCTCTTGCGCTACCATGAATGGGTCCACCGTCTCATGGGCATTAGCAGTGTAGCATAGCTGCAACTCAAGGTGGTACACTTATTCCGGCCATATGCAGAGAGGGTTGAGGAGTAGAGAGCAGCAGCAGGAAAAGGAGGAGCAGCTGTGAGTAGAACACAGGGCTCTCAGGCCACACAACAGGGAGAAGGAGGTGCAACAACAACAGCTTCTTCCTCCAATGTCGATGTAGTATCGCAGGCAGTTGGAAGCCGACAGCTCCGTCCACGACCAGAGCGGTAGCGTAAAGAGGACGATGCGCTATTGGAAGCAGCGCTGGCCGACCCCACAGCAGACATGCTTGAAGTCCCAAATGCTCCTCCAGTAGTTGTACGGCCGCACTCTTCCTTGGAGGAGGAGGTAGAGCAATGGAGCAAACTTCCAAAGAAAGGTCCAAAGTGCCATGTTCTGAAGCACTTCAGGAAGCTCAGGAGAACGTTTCCATCATTGCACCTTGCTGCGGCTGACTTGTATGTTGTGCCTGCTACCTCCACCCCTTCTGAGCGCCTTTTTTCTCTTGGCAGGCACGTAATAACAGACTTCATGCATTGCCTGGCACACTTGACCATGGAGAACTTGCTGACGATGAAGTCGTGGATCAACAAGCCCGTCCTCCTGGACTTCCCCGTTAGCCAACATGGGACGGTGGCTAAAGATTTTGTTGACAAGGAGGACCGCATCAACGAGCTGAGATGCAAAGCAAAGGAAGCCAACTTGGTGGGAGCAACAGCAGAGGAGTTGGAGGGGCTTAGCATTTTTTTGAATGATGAGTATGAGGAGGAGGCCAAGGGAGAAGGAGGAGGTGACGACTATGGTGATGATGATGTCATGGAGGTGAATTGACTTAGATTTCATTCAAACCATTGTTTCTCAATGTTTCAGTTTCTCTATGTTTTGGCTTCTCCATGTTTCAACTTCTCCATGTTTCAGTTTAACATGTGCGTATGCAAAGCCATTGCAACATGAGGTGTCTGTGACTGCAGTAGTCTGCTATAGGAGTAAAAGTACTATGTGAACATCTTAATGTGTAGTTGCTATTGCCTGCAACGTAGACACCATCATTCTGAATAGTCACACAACATTATACTTGAGATTAGACCAGTTACATGACTTAACTTGAAGCACATGTACTAGCTGCACATTCCTCAACATGTGCTTACATCTAGACTAGAAAAATGACATTGTCATAACTTTGGTCTCAGTAGAAATGACATGGTTCAGTAAGGCTGGGCCATACCAATGCATGTGCCAAGTAATGGGTTGAGTGCCTGTTGTTTTGGAGATCAGTGTAAAGTGCCTAAAAATGAATTTATGAATTTTGAGCATCTCTCTTTGCTCAAATGTGAAAGCTAGTGTTCAACATCCATGGATCTGCATGATCCGCGGATCCAGATCCGGATCCGCGGATCTGGATCCAGCCATGGATCCGGCTCCGCGGGTCCGGATCCACGCTAGGAACCGCCGATCTGATCCGGTGTGCCCCCTTAGGTTGGGAACAACACCATTCTTGTTGCTTTCCAATAGATGGACATTCACATCCATGGTTGAGGAAATTTGATATCAAGCATGTTACAATGAAAACATCTACAAATAATGGTCGTCCATGAATATTCTTGACAACCACTTGCTTTGAGAACTCAGTTTAGCGATGACATACTTTCAGCTGTTGTGTTGTCGTGAAGTGGGAGTTATTGGGAACAGTTATCAACTTTTGGATGATCCTCCTACTATCCCCATCCTCTTTAAAAAATTCAATGCTGCCAAATTTAATGGATCTTAAGCTGAGATACAGCTATCAAATTCCTAGGTAGATTCATTATTGTTGGGACCAACTCTCACAATGATACTATTGACCTCTTTGACCTCTGCCTTGAGAGACACCAATCTCAAGTGGTGGTCTGATTCAAAGTAAATCCAATACAACAAGAGAATAGAGGAGATGATTTTAGAGAACAAGTTGTGTGGAACAAGGGCTTAGCTTGGGCAAAAGTAGGATGCAACTGAGGTGCCACAAAGACTAAATTTTGATGCAACTACGACGTAACTAGGAAACATGTAGGGCACAAAATAGGGTGCATCCAAGGCACTGTTTTTGGGTTTAAGAATGGTGTAACTTAGACGCAGCTAGGGAGAAACTCAAGAAAACATAGGCTGCACCAAGGGTGAAACTTAGGCACGATGAAGATAAGGGCATACTTTGCAAACATGTAACGTGGAACCAGGTCACAAGTAGGGTGTAATTCAGGTTTGAGGTGGTCTGACCAGGAGAGCAACCATGATGTAAACATAGCATACCTGGGGAGCACCTTTGCGACACCTTAGGTGAAACTTGGGCACAATTAGGGCACAACTGGGATGAAACTCAGGCATAACTAGGGTACAACTAGAGAGAAAAAGGGCATAAATAGGTATTAACCAGGGTGGAACAATGAGAAAATGAGAGCAGAATCAAGGTCAACTTAGGGCTGACGTTGGGAAAAACAAGGAGGCAAATGAAGTGTAAACTATGCACAACTAGGACCTAACATAAAGAAATGAAGGCACAACTAGGGCGCTACAAGGTGGAAAACAAAGGCGCATCTACTGTGCAAAAAGGAAATAGCTAGGGTGTGAATAAGGCACAACAAGGGTACAACTAAAGTCCAGAGTGGATCGAAGGCTAGCTTAAAGAGAAACTAGATATGGATGAACTTGGTGGTATCTAAGGTACAACTAGGGATTCACTAACATGAAATGAACCTGTAATTAGGATGCATTTGGGACATAGATTTGGCACAACTAGAATACAACTAAGACAACTAGAATACAACTAAAGTACAAAAATGTCACAACTGGGGTGGATGTATGGTGCAGCAAGGGCACAAAAAGTGCATAGTTGTAATAGAACCAAGGTAAAAGAAGACCTCATCCAAGGAACGAATAGAGAGGGCATGAGGAGGAACAAAGGTAGAAGAAGTGCATAGCTAGGACAGACCTTGAGTGTAACCACGATGAAAGAAGGAGCAAACTAGAAAGCAACAAGGGTGAACTAAGATGTAGGTAGGGTAGACGGATACAATGTGGATGTAACCAGGGTATAGGACTGGTCTAAATGTAGTTACCGTATTGTCCACTGAATTCGTTTAATGTAATTATCTTTTATCCATAACCAGTACCAAAATTATATGGAATGGGCGATTCATACTTAAAATTTGGAAACCAGATGTTGGCTTTATATGAAAAGAGTGCAAAAAAACACCAGGAGTCACTCTTGAAGCCTTTTACCCTCGTGATGGCAAGCACATGCAGAGACGTGCATGCATGCGACTGCACTGTCACACACACACACACACACACACACACACACACACACACACACACACACACACACACACACACACACACATACACATTGGATGGTGCACAACACATCAGTGTGCTTGACAATGCAAGCGCACTAACGTGTCATGTGAGAACTCGAAGCTCCAAAACTCGGAACTTTGAGTTTTTGAACCGTGAGACTCGCACTAAATCCTCGTCTTGAGGACATGAACAGGGTATAGGTAAATTTCAAAAACAAGGTGGGTAATGTGGAGGTTTGGGAGAATCACTCCAAAAACACAAAGTGAATGATTTTGAGAAAAATCAAGTACCACCCACTACTTGACATTGTTTTGACCAAGATTAAGGGATATAATGGTAAAGTAGATATAAAGTAAGGTGAATGAGTTCACAACAAGGATGCCTCTTATGCACAACTAGGGCATATGTTAAGTACAATTAAGTCACACCTAGAGAGTATCCGGGCCACAAGGAGGACACAATTGGCGGAAAACCAGTGCACACCTAGTGCATTTTAAGGAAGAAACCAGGGTGCAACTAGGGCCCAACTAGGGCCCCACAAGAGCTTAACTAGGACGTAGGCATTGGGAAACTAGGGCACAACTAGGCGACGGTGAGATTGTATCAAGGGCACAACAAAGGCACAACTTGGGTGCACCACGGTTAACGAGGACATACATGAAAACAATTGGGGTGCACCTTTTGCACAATCAGGCAGCAAGAAGGGTGAAGCTAAGGCGGAACCAGGGAATAACTTCATCATACATAGTGAGAAATAGGGTGGAACTAGGACATAACTATGGTACAAACAGGGAGAAACTAGATTGCCAAAATTGTTTAACTTATCGTAACTAGGATAGAATAAGGGCATAACGCGGACAAAACTAGGATGCTACATGGGTGAAACAAGGAGACATCTAGGGTGCAACTATGGTACAACAAGCATAATCCGGATAATATTAATGATTCTGATTACGAACTGAGGTTTTCTTGAATGCGCAATCTACATATAGATTTAGAATCTTCTGGGAAAACCTAATGAGATCAGCTGAAGAATGAGGTTGATCTTTTAAGAATGGAATAACTTATGTCTGTCCAAAGGTCGGACCAGCCAAGACAAAAACAATTGACACGAATATATCCCCAATGACAAAGGCTCGACCCTCAAAAGACCTAATGAGGCTAGAGTGTGCCTTGGACTACAGTTTTTCAATAAATAAAGGATTACTTAGGACCATGGGCTCTTCGCAAAGGCACTCTATTTGTCTAGAGCAGTCGTCACCACAATTAGTAGTACTGCTACCGGCAGGGCAACGTGGTTTATAAAAATGACTATATCTACACTGTTCCTCTATGGAATGATGTTCTTGGTGCAGTGGAAAACTTGAGAGATAAGCTATGTGATGCAGATCCAACAACACTCATCCTTGGTCTTGCATGGCTTTGAAGTTTGGGTCTCCTTGGACATGTCAAAATGTACATATGGTCTACTCTATTGACACTTCAATAATGAGTATAGTTTACTTTCACATTGCCAAACGTGTTCCTGTGCTCCCCTAAGACGATTCTATACTTTAGCATACACCAGAAGGGGTGCACCGGCCTCCCTTTGGTTGCCGTTGTGGCTGGTTGGTGCTTGCATCCTCCAGTTGAAGCAAGAACTACGCGTCCGGTTCACATGTATGGTGCAACTAGGCTGCATGTTTCTTCATCCAAGTGGCAAGCCACTTCGGTGAAGTTGGAAGCTCTAAACCGTTGGTGGATATCCAACAGGAAACTATCGCTTGCATCTTCATTGGGAGTCCACATATTTCTTGACATCACCAATGATTTGTAGAGGCATGGACAACGATTGGATGGTCATTGTAATGTTTTCAACATATGTATGAATGTGTGGACCATAACGAAATGTGCAACCTTGTCCATCATATGTGAGAAGACCTTGTCAGCTGTGTAGTTTCGTTGCTTGCAATGTCTGCAATCTGTTTTATATTGCACCCTGGTTGCTACACAAAGATCGTACATCTGTCACATTTTTTGCGGACTGGAAGTCGCATTTGCAACAATGATTGTGCTCAATGAGGGCCTACCTTCTAGATGTGAAAGAAACGGAAAAATCCCACAGAATTCATGGATGGCAGTTAGAGGACAAAAACACAGATTTGGATGATTTGTTTTTGTAGCAAAAGTCCTTATCTAGTGGAATTTCAAACATCAACACAAATTCTAAGGTATCCAATCAATTGCACAGGCGTACCATTTAGCCAAAAACATGCGGGAAATGTGAAAAGAATATTCTTAAATCCTGGAAAGAGTAAAGATGGAATTTCAAAGAGGGGCAGTTGGACAATGGTCAGCCCAGGCTTTGAAGAAGTTGGAAAACTGGCGCGTGTACGTACGTGGAGAACATCAAAACAATTCCTAGTAGATCTGAAGTATCCACAAACTGCTTTGTACCGAACCCATAGCCAACGTTCGCAAATGTTATGACTTCCATGCCAAATGGTCGTGGAAGAACAACGCCATGTCCACATGCCGCCACATTTGTCTTCTATTTCAACATGGTATTACTTTAGTAATCATAAGTCAACTATTAGGAGGACATCATTACACGTTGTGCTGAATGGTCTCATCCTTCTTTCAACACCTTACAACCGTGCCAAGTGTGTTTCTTGAAACGAACGTTGGACTTCATTGAGAGTTGTCACGTTACACCTACCGTGGCCAACCGGCTACATGCGCACATATAGTTGGGATAGAGCCAAAATGTACATCTCAAAGGCAAGGTGCCGACACATTTCTCCATCATAGACCAATGTTTGAGTTGTATTGTGCGCAAATGACACGTTGCCATGGGGTTCTTTAGTATTAGGTCAACACCATTTCTTTGCAATCATGAATCTCACATGAGCGTTCCAGGATCCCTAAATTACCAACCAAGGTGAGCATTGTTTGCTTGACTACAAATTTTGAAGTCATTGCCAACATTGTACTCCATTTTGAGTGTCATCAACCATTTTGAGATGTCAATTTGCACCTGGAACAAACGTTTAAACATCATTTTTATGTAGTCTATTTCTTTGAACATTACACGACTATTCATCAAGCATCAAGTAGCACTAAAACGTTTGAGGCAATAACAATGTTTTGGAGACATACCCCACCATCTGTACCTGGTGGCTAGATTTTTATACATAATGGCCTTAACCGACTGAGACCCGTTGGTATTGGGGGCTCATTAAGCAATTTGGGAACCAGGCACATGAAGACATTCATCACAACTGGTTCAATTCCGATCTGCCTACGCCAGAGGTGATGTGTAAGATAACCAATCATGACTGCCTTGACGTCAACCTAAAGAGTATTGTGGGACCTATGAAACATGTGGTGTCCCAGATCCAACTCTGAACCACATCATTACTGTTATATTAAAGGATTTGAAGCCGTTCTCTATTGTAGACGTTTTTTAAGTTCATCTTCTTGAAATGCCATAACCACTGGAATATGCTGTGATGTTTACGACTTCTCACACATTTTCTTGTGACGCATGAATGGATGGGGTTGTCCATTCATGAGCCACTATGTCACTGACTGTACACATATTGGAAATGATACAAGCATTTTCTGCATTCGTATCCACGAAGACATCATTTTGTCTAACAGTGATCCATGTTTATTAGACCCACAGTTAGATGTGTCACTATCATCCACCTTGTAGAAGATGTCATCTTCACCATTTTCTCAAACACTTACACCAAGTGTACGGCCATGAGAACATGGAAAATGCACATCTTGACAATTGACATTGTCGTTGGTTGAAGTAAACTGGTAGATGAGGATGGCTTGTTTGTGGCCTTGGTTTAGATAAATGCCGTCTTGGGTGAGGATGTGGCACTCATGTTGCAAAACCCAGAACTGTTGGACTTGGTGCAATGAAATGACAAAGGAACATGAGTATGGCGCTCCTCGTGAGTTATGGGCACTTCAAGTTCACGGTCATGCAGTTTGGACTCAACCGCACTTGCGATATTTATGGTGGTCATTAACAATGTTTCTTTCCTATACCTCAACGGCCTCTTCGATGTACATCTTGATGACAACCCTGTGTGCAACCGTATCCAAAAAGGAACGAAACACACACCTTCTCAACATTTTACAACGAGAGACTTTTAATCAAGGATATCTCAAGTTGCGATTTTTGTCGCCATTTGATAATTTTTTTTGGCCACAACATTAGTTACAAACTAATCACCATGGACCTAAAGAATATGGAGGTGGATGTTGATCAGATGACACCTATCCACTTTCACGAATTCCATGTGCTTCACACATTATGTGATTACAACCAACGATTTGTAAAGGAGTACATTCGCATGTTAGCACATATCTCCCATCTCACTCTTGAAAGCATCCATTGGAATCGAAGAGACAGTGAACAAGAAGCGTTAAAATCTTTGAGAAGTGTTTTGACCTTGGCTCTAGTCTTATGGTTTTTGGGTCCACCAATGGGCTTCATCATAGGCATGAAAATGTCCAATCTAGGAATTGGAACTGTTTTCCTCCAAGACCGTGATGATGGAGAACAGCCGCTCATGTGTATCTCTAGAAAGATGCACAGTCTGGAATTGAACTGTACGGTGCATGAGATGCACACAATGCACTCTTGTAGATGTTGAAAACACGGCGGTTCTCTTTGAAGTGCCGGCAATGGGTCGCCCACAACTACCACAAAAAACTCAAACATTGCAAGAATCAATCAAATCGGAGCCATTGACAAACTCTATGGATGGAGTTCCTCAATTCCAAGTTTGACTATGAAATCAAGAATGAAGATGAACAAACAGATTTGGTGGATTTCCTCGTGTGGTGGCAGATTTGACGTCAAAGATCAGCACGCTGCTCTTCGAACAAGACTTGTACCTTGCAAGGTTGTTTGCAAAGGGTTAAACAAAGTATGACACATAATACAAAACCAATTTCATGTTCAATGGTCCCTATTGGAGACGGTGATTTACACCTTAGGTTGTTATACGACCAACCAATGAGCTACAATAGGTGCTTTTGGAGCACTGCTATGACATCCACACATTCGCATGGAATAAACTCTCAAGAAACTCATAAAGAGCTACTGGTCGAACAAGATGCAAACTGTAAATAAAAGGTGCAAACTATTCCAAGACATGCGATGTGTGTCCATGCCATAAGTAACGAAGAACCAAACCCTTGGGTTCAATTGAGCCAAGACTGGTATTCAATGAAGAGTGGTCAGACATCAACCTGGACTTCGTGATGTGTTGTTTGGTCACACTAGAAGAATTTGATGCAATCCTTAATGTGGTCAGCTGGTTCTTGAATATGTTGCACTTCATCTCGATCACATCCACATTCATCGTCAAGGGAACAGCACAACTGCTCGGCAGTCATGTCATTCGGCTACGACATTCCCGCCTCTATAATCAGCGACAAGGATGGGTGCTTCTCCAGCAGATTCTAGTAGGATTCGATGACTCGCTACGATAGACGGAACTAGCTATCGGCAAATTCTTATCTCTAAGTTTGTTCAAACATAGCGCACCAACTGGACGCTCAAGTACGTGCTTTGACATTCATTTGAGCCACTTGGCATTTACTGGGTCGACCAGCTACCAACCGCCGAGATTGCACACAACACCATATCATCCAATGCAAATAGCAAGATCCTGTTTGAGGTGGTTTATGGAAAACTCCCATCAATCCTTGCGGGTTTGTAGATTTTGAGCTATGTACCTATAGTCGACATTAAATGGTCGGAATACTAGGGTATCTTGGACAAAAATCGCCAAACACTCAATAAGACACAAGCAGATACAAAATGAGTAACCCATAAGCATTAGACGGTCACCGAATGACATATTGGTATTTGCGCCCTACTTAGTAGCAGTAGCGTTTGCTTGTGAGGATAGGTTTGTGCCAAACTCAAACGTAAGTGGTTGGGCTCTTTTGCAATCGACGAGATACCGATAGTGGTCATCGCAAAACTCAAAACACCGAACAACATGGCTATCCAAGTGGTGTTCCCAATCATCCGGCTGGAATCCTATAAGGACTCCATCACATACTTCTTGACCAAGACTTGCTATCACCACCTCCTATCGAAGGAGAAGAGGGCACGGAGTACATTATTGCAGACATTCTAAGGCACTGCTACCGTGGAGAAGTTGTGGAGTATCTGGTCAAGTGAGAGGGCTGCGACGCGTGGCACAATTATTGGGAACCCAACAATAATGTACAAGATGTCGCTTGTCAAATCGACAGTTTCAGCAAACATCAACCTACGTCTTACAATGCGATAGGATATCGCGGCTAAAAGGGGGGGAAGTCTTACGTCCTTCATGTACGAAGTCCCTAAACTCCACTTGTGGAATCTTTTGCCTTCACATTCTGAGACCACTGTGTATCGAGCACTGGTCTTTTATGTTGATCAGCAGAGGGCATTTCAGTCACTTGACTTAACCTCTGGTGTTCTGTCTCCATAAGGTTATGATAACTTAGACCACTTGCCTTTAAGGTGGAGAGAAACACTGCATAACATCGATGCTTTGATGCTTTTCGGTTGATTTCTTGATTTCACCGGATGTTCATGAGATCATGCCTCAATTTTCTCTAAAATTCGCGACTTCTTGGTGGAATTTTTCAAAGCGACTACTCACAACGTGAATTCACACTTGATGCTTGATTTGTGCGTGCAAGTTTTGTACTTTGTCATTAAAGCACATGTCCTGCCAGATACAAAGTGCCCAAGTTTTCCCAGTTTCATGAATCTTCTTCTCCAACTCACCTCATTCCTATGAACCATGCATGTTGGGCCTGACGCAACAGTAGACATGCCTCACTCATTGTACAACGGTTTGGACATTGGGGGTATAATACTGAAGGGCGGAGTGACTATATACCCCCAGTTTCGCACGATAAGTCCCATCCGCCCCTCCGTCGGAGCGATAAGCCTCATCCGCCCCTCTGTCGGAACGAGAAGCCCCATTCGCCCCTCCGTCGGAGCGATAAGCCTGATCCGCCCCTCGGTCGGAGCGATAAGCCTCATCCACCCCTCCGCTGGCATGATAAGCCTCATTCGCCCCTACCCATGAGCAATAAGCCCCATATATCCCCTGGAAATTGCGAACTCGTAATGTGACGGTATATGGTTAATGTTTGTTGTAGAGAAGGGTGTCTTGGTATTATTATTTCACTTTTCCAATGATTTGCTCCTCATTTTGTATAACCAGACGGCACGAAAGTACTTGACACCAGTGCATGTGTGTCATGTCGACGATGTTAACATAACGGTTTACGAAAATGTGGGGTTCAGCGTGGTTCACGGGCTCTTTTTATGTGGGTATTTTTTTTTGGTCTTCATATGTGAACGATACCGGAAACCCGTAAATCCAGTCACCGGAGGTCTGCATGGCCGTATGAACCACACATGCACTATCCTCGTCACATCGAAACACCCCCTGCGCCATCGTTGTCTGTAAGCTGGCAAGGTTCATGCACAGGCATGGAAACGTGATGTCGAGCCTAACAACGGTTTGGCCAGCGCAGCAAGCGGTCACCGTCCAATGACATTGCGCCGCTGGACTATCCGACAGCTGTCTGTGTCGCAACTTCCGCAGCACATCCTTTCAACCGCCAGTGGCCATGGGCATGCCCATGGGTTCCCGACTGCATGGGGTAATATTAGGTGCAGCCAAACGACTCAGACATGCACAGAAGAGGCGAAGGTTGTGTGTGAAAAATGGAAAAGGCGGACAGTGCCATAATCCAACGTGTCCACTATTCCTCGGATTGTTCGTCACTCGCACGCCATGTTTCGGCAGGGTACCTCTCCAGTTTCATCCAGTGTCATTCAGTTTTGCGTCGTCATCGTCGACGGCGTCACCGCTCCCTCTGACAATGTTGCCTCTGTTCCTGCTTCCATCGTGAACACGGGATGGTGGACGACCAAGTCGCGAAGGACGCCGGTAAGCCTAATGAGGAGGGTAGATGGGATAACCCTAAATAGCATTGTTTTTGGGCACCATATACCCTTCGTTTCAGATGGATTCCTAAGAACACGCGTGGCTCGTTGCCACACAACCAAATGCTCACGAGAACGGCCCTCCGTCTGCTGAAGGACCTGCACCGCGGTGGTACCCCGATAACCCACAGCCGAACGACCCATCAGGCGCGTTTCCGGATGTTATGTTTTGGTTGACTCAGGATTGGTGCGATGACTGGTGGGCCCGCCGGTTTGACGACTGGGACGCCCCCCACAGACCCAACCCCAGGATGAACCTCCCCGTGCTCCCGGGTCCCCCGATGTCCGGGAAGCCGGACCGGTTAGGTTTAGCATGGGGCGCCGTCGCGTCCTGTCCGTCTCTCATGGCCACCTCGGTAATGCCCAGTTTGAGCTCTTCACGCTTCTTCAGTGTACTGTTCTTAGGAAGATGTAGACAGTGTGGATGGTGGTTCATTTACCCTCTTCTGCTTATGCCTCTACTGTCCAGTAAACCTTTGTTTTTCCTTGCCGTTGTTTGTCCTACGTGCATGGACAGGTGACTCGGACGACAAACCATGCCACAGCCCAAAGAAGCAGAAGGGGATGTCAAAGGAGCCGGCAGGGGGCATGTTCTTCCAGAACATGGATGCAGCCCGGGCGTTCGTGGAGGACTACGCGGTTGACAACCGGTTCGGACTGAAGTGGGTCCGTAGTGAGCCTGCGAGATTCCACGTGACGTGCTCCGAGGTGAAAACCAAGGGTTGTACCTGGCTCTTGCGCGCACGTGTCACTTCCAAGTTCGGCAACGTCACAGTCTTGCACTACGAGGACGGACACAAGTGTGTCCCCAAAATCGGCTGCGAGAATCTGGCTCGCCAGAAGGGTTGGGTGGCCCGGAAAATCTCGGAAACTCGCAGTGCGACCCTACTGCCTCAACGGCCACCCTGCGTCAAGTGCTTCACGAGCGGACCGGCATCAACGTTTCCAACAACACGCTTTACCGCGCGAAAACACAGGCCCAAGAGAGCTTGATGGGCAAGAAGACGGAGACGTGGAGTCCTTTCCCGTCATACATCGAGGAGGTGCCTATGGCGGATGCATGGAACCTGCCGCAGCACTTGTGTTGTCACTTCTTTGACAGTTGACGGGTGTATATCCGCACTTTTTGCGTGGAGTTGAAACGCGTTGACCCAAGGACCCACGCCGTCGTGCACAAGGACAAGAACGGCGCGTTTCTCTGGGCTTTCGTCACGCCGGGAGCTGCCAGGATGGGGTTCCAACACAGCCGCCGTATCCTCACCATGGATGCAACATTCCTGAAAAACGGGCACAAGCAGGTTTTGCTGCTAGCCCAATTTTTTTACGCGAACGACCATGTCGTGCCGATGGCATGGGCACTGGCACCGACTGAGGACGAGAAGAGCTGGAATTTTTTTGGCGCCCAGCTTGCCCTTGCATATCCCACAGCTGCTTTGGCCGACACATGCATCATCACAGACAGGGAGAAGGGTCTCGAGAAAGCTTTGAAGAAGTACATGACTGCTGCTACGCACACCTACTATGCATGGCACTTGCGCAAAAACGTGCGTACTTCCTACGGCAAGAAAGCCGCTCACTGGGCGTGGAAGTGTGCGCACGCACTCAACCTCGACCAGTGGGAGAAGGCTACCCGACACCTGCGGCAAGTGAGTGCTTCAGCTTACGCATACCTCTTTGGCAGGCTTGGTGAAGATGGTTCTGTGGTGGAGGGTGTTCCGCTAGAGAAGTGGGCACGCCTCCACTGCCCTTTGGGCAGGGGGGGCCACACCACGTCGAACGCTGCTGAAAGCTGGAACGCGCGCATCGCTGCCCATCGGAAGTTGTATCCTTACTACTACTTTGTCAGCATCTTGCCCTTCGTCCAACGCATGTTCTGTGCTCGACGTGCTCAAGCAGAAGCCGTGCAAGCGTCCTTGGCCCCAGCACAAGCTGACAGACTGCTGCACTGCCTAGCTGTGGCTCGAGAGTACACGGTGGTCGAGGAGGGGCCACACACTGCAACAGTGGAGGGCCCAACGAACAACCCCCGTCAAGTGAACCTCCTTGACAAAACGTGCAGCTGTGGCCGCTGGAAGGAGTTTGGCCTGCCCTGTCATCATGCATGCGCATTCCTGCTTGTCAAGCGCATTGACGCAAAAAATCTTGCCGACCCCGGACTCACGCGAATGGCATTCCGACGTGCCTACAACAACCCCATCCCCTCCCTAGTGGTGAAAAACATCAACCCCGTGGAACCACTGTGGTTGCAACCCAGACCAAGGCGTGGGAAGGGACGCCCACGAAGTGCAAGGAAAGACCGTGAGACCCTGCGCAAGAAAAACTTCATCTGCCCACGTTGTGGGCAGAAGGGCCATACAAGGACATGCTGCAAGAACCCGCCTGCTCCCAGCCCCGCAGAGGCCGCGGCTAGGGGGCATGAAGTGCTTGGACTCCCAGCTGCTGCTACACAATCATCAGTAGCCTTAGATGCCCCACTTGCAGCGTACGCAAGTGGTGACGTGGAGTACGATCCCACAGCTTCGCCAAGGGATGAAGACGATGATGTTGATCACGGTGCTGAAAGTGATGACTCTGGTGCTTACTTCCCTCCTCCTGGTGATGATGGTGAGACGGTGACACAGGATGAGCACACCAAGCACTTGGATGAGGAGGAGAGAGAGTGGCAGGAGACGTACGAGGAAGAGCCAGAGGAGGATGAGTGAGGTACGTACATGTTTTCACTTTCCTTGTGTCCTCCTTCCATTCACATGTCCGTGAAACTTGCCTTATCAGCTTCCAATACCTAATACTGTGTTTTGTTTATGTGCAGGATGAAGTGTGTTGGACATTGGACATTGAACAGACCATTATGAGAGACTGCTCCCACTACAGCAGGAGAGGGGGGTTTCGGGTTAGGCAGAAGGTTAGGGTCTGGGTTAGGGTGAAGGGGACCAGTGGAGTGCATCTTCCTAGAAAGAGAAGTGGTGGCCAACATTCAGACACGCCTGACGAGGTATTCTATGATGCTGAGCACTGTCAGCCATGGGAGCAGCTATGTCCTGTGTGTGACATTATGCACTTTCTCCGGGGATTGATTCGTGAACTTTTCGATGAAATCACGTATCCGACCTTCACTATGTGTGGTGTGTAGGCATGTACCTTTCCTTACATGAAATTTCTCAAGTGCGTTCATTCTACTGCTTGCATTGCTTTCGATGCGTACTTGTCTAGTAGGTAGTGCTGAAACACAACGACATGTTTACTTATGCAAGAACTACAGCAGTGTAATACGCTTCATGAGTGTTGACGTTTTGAAGCAAATGCGTCTCTGTGAACATGGTCAACTTGGAACACATTGTGAAGCATAATGACATACAATGTTATCCAAGCAGGTCATTGATCATAACAGAAGACTGTCTGTATGAACTTGTACAACCACCATCAGGCGAATTAGCACATGATTCCAACATGGAGTAAGAACTATTCTGACTTGTACGTTCTCCAATAAATGTTGTATTCAGAGTGCATCGTTACTGTACACCCTGCCCTACAGCATATGCTGAGTACAATACCTTACACCTAATGTGTTGCTGAGTATAATGACATACAATGTTATCCAAGCAGGTCAGTAAACAGAACAGAAGAGTGTCTGTATAAACTTGTACAACCACCATCAGGCGAATTAGCACATGATTGCAACATGGAGTAAGAACTATTCTGACTTGTACGTTCTCCAATAAATGTTGTATTCAGAGTGCATCGTTACTGTACACCCTGCCCTAAAGCATGCGCTGAGTAGAATACCTTACACCTAATGTGTTGCTGAGAATAATGACATTGAGGGGATCATAGTACTAGACACTCGTAAATAGTACATACCCAACAACCCAGTTCAACGTTACGTTTTTGCAACACATGAATCCTGCTTTGTCTGCCGTAATAGTCATGTAAACGTACAAAACAACCCTAAATTAGTGGACACTTTGTTGCTTAATTGCACACTAATAATGAGGGAAAGGTTGGCATATTGTTAAAAATATCTGAAAGAGTTCAATCCAAAATGCCCTGCACATAGTCGTCAATATGACAGAAGACATAGGGAAACGCTGACGTTCATCACAGCCTCGAACATGGGAGTGGCCACACCGATATCCATGGCGCCCAATTCGGTGGGCAGTACAACGGGCGAGCATGGGGTGCTTTGACGCCCAACTGCCAACACATGGTGTATGGGTCCGCGGGTGTATTTGGATTGATGATGTCCCATGCGCGCTTTATGTTTGCCCACTCCGCCACCGCAGTTCCGTGATCCATGGGCGGAGGGGGGGGGGGGGGGCACGTTGCGCCAAAAACTGGAAGGATTGTGCACCGTGGGTGGACGGTCACCCCAGCGCTGCAACGGTGGCAAAGGACGCGTATGTCGAACTTTGGACATGTCGCAAGGGGGTTTGCTACGTGTACTCTCGAGTACGGGAGAAGGAAGCAGTCGAATTCGACGAACACTCTTATATATGCAGAACATATGTACGGGTTTGCCGTCGCAAATGACACGACTACGGGCGGAGCATTTGAAAAGCAACAGTCGTCATGTGTGGCCGACCGCACCCCTAAGCAGGGAGCCGTAGGTGTCGGGACGGTACCATGCCGAGCCTCTACGCAGACCCAAGCATTTACGTTCGGCAACAGGTGTCTAGGGTAAGGTTCCGTTCCGCTGTTCGTCCCACGTCACGCCACACACCATGGGTATACTAGGCTTATTTTACGGTATTTTCCACGGTTCTACATCGAAACCCGATCGAGGGGTATATGGGGCTTATTGTTCATGGGTAGGGGTGAATGAGGCTTATCGTGCCAGCGGAGGGGCGGATGAGGCTTATCGCTCCGACGGAGGGGCGGATCAGGCTTATCGCTCCGACGGAGGGGCGAATGGGGCTTATCGTTCCGACGGAGGGACAGATGGGGTTATTGTTCCGACGGGGGGGTATATGAGGGTCAAGGGTGACAAAACAGGGGGTAATCGGCATTTTCACAAAATACTGAAAGTTATCGTTGTGGGAGGATTCTGTTTTCGCTCGTGGATATAGGAAGGTTAGCTCTTCGATCTCGTAGATATCCTGGCGAATTCGGCCGGAGTGACAATGCTTCATGTCCTCGAGCTTGATGGGGCCTCCCAGAGGTGAGGGTGCCGTTGGAGAGGCCTTCCATGGCGAGATAGCATCTGCGTAGGTTTCCGAACTTTTTGGAGAATTATCAAGCTTCCGTAGAGATTCTTCTTCAGGAGGTGTTTGTTCACTGCAAGGCCTCGTCTCACGTCTCGTCCAAATTTCAACGGGTTTCAATCGCAGATTTTAGCCCGTCCTAACGGCAGAGCAAGCGCAGCTAGCAGGATGGGTAAGTCGCGCGCACAAAGGGCGGCGAAGCATCCCCCCACGCGCCTCGTCGCCTTGAAGATCATGTACATGGGCGAAAGGTGAGTGAGTGGGTAGTTGGTCGGGTGGGTAGGTGAATGGGGTGGGAGAGTTGGTTTGGGTGGGTGGCTTGGGTCGGAGAGTTGGGTGGATTGGGCAGGTCAGCTGGGCGGTTGGGGCGGGTTGGTGGTTGGGGGGGCGGGTTGGCGAGTGGGTGGGCTACATGGTCAAGGAATCATTCTCCGTGATCATTCTCATGCACATGCGGTTTTGTCATTCCCTGTTCTGCTGCATGCTTCATGCGATGTTTTCTGTGTCTGTGGTTCCATGCTGATTGCCCAGCTACTGTTGTGGTGCGTCATGGTTCGTGCTATGCCTGTTTTCGTGTCTTC
>SZWC01017809.1:0-11353 GCA_023375785.1 Penium margaritaceum | reverse complement strand
TAGTGTTGTGGCAAGTGGTCAGGAAGGTTATAGGAAGTTTCTCTGGAGATACACATGCAGGCACGCACGCGTGCACGTACGCACACACACCCACCCACATGTTGGTTTGCGGGCTTTGAGCTTCTCTAAGCAGTAGATAGGATTGTGCTATGAGAGCTTCTCTGTTTTCTCGGATGATGCTCCGGTAGCTTCATTGCATTATGTATGGTGTATTCTAGCCACCTCATTCACACATGCATGATTGGTAGAGTTTTCTTGGTGGTGGAGACCCGGGGAGACCCCATAATGATTAGACATTGCTAAAGGGTTGTACAAGGGTCGAGACCTCAGTACACAGTTGTTCGTATTGGGGGACTTAGCACTGATTTGTTACGCCTTCTATTGGTTTTTATCAGACATACGTAGCTTGCATGCGGTTGAGACCCGGACGTCCAGTGAAATGTTTCGACGTCTCGAGAGGCCGAAACTTGCCTAGCTTGGCTAGCTAATGATAGCAGCGTGTCACCATATAGGCTGCATGTGTTTGGGGTATAATGGATTTTTCTTGTCGATTGAGACCCGGGCACACGGTTGACTATTCCGGTGTCTCGGGAAACCACCAGTGTGTGGTTTCATGTTCTCTGACACGTGCATTCCCCGTTCGTGCCTTTTGGCGCGACGGAGATGGCAGGGCCTGATGGTGGGCTAGTCGCTAGTCCCAGGTACATAAGCTCTTAATAGCGCACATTGTAGTTCCTCATTGTTCTTAATGTGTTTCGGACTTGGTCAGATGTGGCCTTCATTGTCTGTCCCTTACACCCAAAGCTCATAACAGTTTTGCATGGGCTTGCATGCCTTCATGAATTTTATCGTGGTATCAGAGCACAGTGGGGGCGTGTGAGCTGTGGTGCAACGACAATTGATCTAAGGCCCTCTAAGGAAGTGCCACATGGCACCATGCATGTAGTAGCGTAGAGGAGCAATATCAGTGCATCAGAAAAAACAAAAATGACTGGGTGCAAGAGCAGGTCCTGCTGGGCGGCGGGAGTAGCAACACTAGAGGAGGCACCTACTTGAAAAAAAGGGGGCGGGAGGAAATCGCCCGCAGTTTCCTCTGGCTGTTGTGAGCCCTTGGCTACAAGTGAGTAGCAGCAGTAGTAGCCTCCTCAACAGTAGCCATAGTAGTAGCCGCTGTAGTAGGGCGGTAACAGTAGTAGTAGTAGTAATAGTAGTAGTAGTAGTAGTAGTAGTAGTAGTAGTAGTAGTAGTAGTAGTAGTAGTAGTAGTAGTAGTAGTAGTAGTAGTAGTAGTAGTAGTAGTAGTAGTACTAGTAGTAGTAGTAGTAGTAGTATTAGTAGTAGTAGTAGTAGCTGCTACTATCGCAACACCAGGAGCAACGCGGCAGTAGCACCTCCTATAACAATAACACCAGCAGCATGCGGCAACGTGGACGACGGTGCGTAGTAGCAACAGCAGCCTCTACAGCAGCCACGTCAGGTACAGCAGCAGCGCGCATCAGTAGATGTAGCAGCACAGCAGCAAAGCAACAGTGAAGGAGTAGTAGCGACCTGAAACAGCGAGCAACAACGAGCAATTGCGAACAGTAGCAGCATAAGCAGCAGCAGCTCGGGGCAACAACGTGCAACAACAGCGTAGCAGAAGCATCAATAGCAAATGCTGCAACGTGTTGCTGCTACGATCCTTGTGAGCTGCCCAATTCCTGTAGCAGTGCGGCAACGCGGCAGCAGCAGTAGTCTCAGCAGCCATGGCAACTGCAGTAGTAGCAGCTGCAGGTGTTGTGCGGCCTCTGCGTAACAGCGAGGCCGCACAGACAATTGGGCCGTGCTACCGGCCCAAGGCCGGCGGTCGCCGATGAGTGTGATGGCGATCACATCCACTACTTTTGTGGGTACGACCGCCAGACCGGAGCCAGCTGGCGAGGAGATAAGAAAAGAAAAGACAATGGGGATTGCTTCACCCGACAGAGGGGGAGAGTCTAGCGACTCGACAGTGAGGTTTCCCAGGACAAAATCCATTGGAGAACCCCCAAAAAAAGGGGTGAAAAAAAAACCAAAAAACAGGGAAAAAAGGGGGGGGACCACCGCACCTGAAAGAAGGGGCCAGTTGAGTAAGGACTAGCGGACCAGTTGACAAGGCAGTCTTGTCATTTCATGCGCAAATGCTGTCGATGAGCAGCACCAATATGTCGTCTGCAGTTGAGACCTGGGTACACGATGGTTTGTACTAGTACCTTGGGAGACTCAGCACTGATTGGTTGAGCCTTTGTTGATTTTTGTGAGACATATGTAGTTTGCATGTGGCTCAGATCCGGACTTGTAGTGACATATTCTGGCAGGAGGCCTTAACTTGCCAAGCATGGCTAACCAGTGATGCTAGTGTGTCATAGTAGAGTCTAGATGTGTTTGGGGTATCAGGCATATTTTCTCATCAGTCGAGACCCGGGCACACGGCTGACTGTTCCGGTGCCTCCAGAGACCTCCATTGTGTGGTTTCATGTACTGTGGCACGTGCATTCCCCGTTCGTGCCTTTTGGCGGGACAGGGATGAGGAAGCTTGGTGGGCTAGCCGCCAATCCATAGAACATAGGCTTTTAGTAGGGCTCGTTGTACTTTTTCCTTGTTCTTAATGTGTTTTAGACTTAGCCATAATTGGCCTTCACTGTCCGCCCCTCACACCTAGAGCTCATTGCAGTTTTCCATGGGTTTGCATGCCATCATGAATTGTATCCCCCACCCACCCACCTACCCATCAACCCACGCACCCACAAACCCACGCACATACCAACCCATTCACCCATCCACCCACCAAAACACACACACACACACACACACAGATACACACGCACACACACACGCACACACACACACACACATACACACACACACACACACATATACCTTGAGAGAGAGATAGAGGAGGGGGAGGGAGAGAGAGAGAGAGAGAGAGAGATGAGGGAGGGAGGGAGAGAGACGTGGAAGAGAGAGTGGGGGGTTAGAGGGAAGGGGGAGAGGGGGGGAGGAGGCGGAAGGGAGGGAGAGGGAGTGAGTGAGAGGGTGGAATATGAAGGGAGTGAGAGTGAGGGATGGCAATGGAGGGAGAGAGGGAGGGAGGGAGAGGGAAGGAGGGAGGGAGGGTGGGTTGGAGGTAGGGAGGGGGAGGGAGGGAGAGGAAGGGTGGGTTGCAGGTAGGGAGGGGGGGAGAGGGAGGGAGGGAGAGGGAGGGAGGGAGGGAAGGAGGGAGGGATGGAAAGGGAGGTAGGCAGGGATGAGGGAGGTGTTGTTATGTGTATCTTGGTGACCTCTGGACTTGACGCCACCCGAGTTACTTGTACTATTGCTGGAAATAGTCCAGTTCCTATTTGTTATCTGAAAGATGTTTTCCTTGGAATTTCCCATAAGCCAGGTGTTGCGCACTTTGCACGTACATTGGCCTGGCGGAGGGTAGAGGAAATATCCCTCTCTCTCACCCATTGTTCAATGTAACTCTCACGTTTGTAAGCATTTATTCGCCTTCTCCACCTTGTCAAGCACTGTCTGTCACGTTGTGTTCTATACCACGTACCCTATCACACAGAACGTTGCTTAGGGAATATCTCCACTCCCTCATGGTTTGAGAGCAATAAAGAGACACGACCTCCACATCTCACCGGACAACACTCGGCACTAGAAAGAATAACACTTGGGCTGGGCAAGGCTGGGTTGGTTGGCGTGTACAAGTTCTGGCAACGTGGAGGCCTTGAGCTGAGGGTTTACATCACTAAGTCCTCTACCAGAGTCGGAGGCAAAGGGTTGCAAAAAGTATTTCCACAATTTCCTTCGTCACGGCGGTTTTCTTTGCGGCGACATGAAGCACAAGTAACAGCGTCTTAGGCCGCCACAGCAACAGCAGCCTCGGCAACAACAGCCATTGCAGGAGCAGCCGTAACAGCAGCTGCAATAGTTACGGCAGTAGCTTTAGCAACAGCAGCAGCCAAACCAGCCACAGTGGCTACAACAACAATAGCGCCTGCATCAGCATCGCACTGGTCCCACAAAACAATGGCTATGGTGGCAATTGGCAGCCGCGCGTGACAAAAGCAGCAACAACCACGGCGGCGACGTCTTAGGCCGCCACAACGGTAGCGGCCGCAGCCTCAAAAACAGCAGTAGCTGCAACAGCAGCCGTAGCAGCAGCTGTAGTAGCTACGGTAGCAGTTTTAGCAGGAGTAGTAGTAGACAAGTCAACAACAATTACTGCAGCAGAATCAACAGCGGCAAGAGCAGCGGCGGCGGCATCGGCATTGCACCGGCCACGTGCAAGGGCGGTGGCATTCGGCAACCGCACGCAGTAGAGGCACAAACAACCACAACGGCATCAACCCCCCTACAGCAGCAGCTTTCTGCTTGATGCTACTATCGAGAAGCTGCTTGGTAGCTTCTACAAGTGTATCTATCGACAATTTTGTTTATCGGTGAGCTTGTCAACCGACAAAGCCTGCCGGCTGACGAGGGTGCCATTTCCCGGGAAGACAGGTGCCGCTAGCGGGACAAGTTCTGCCTGCGACAAAGGGAAAAAAGAAAAACCAAGGGCTTGGGTGTATCCGGGCCCACCTCATCGGCAGCCCCTCTTGGCGACCCTGTCCACTAAGATTACACTCCTTTTTTCTCTCTTCTTTTTTTTTTCTTTTTTCTTTTTCTTTTTCCTCTCTCTTGGACCTTTTTTACCTCTCCCTTGCACAATTCTTGGTTGAGACCCAGATATGTAATGGTTTGTTCCCGTGTCTTGGGAGACCACCTTTTGTGAGATCTACCACGCGTTCTGAATTTTTCCTGTCTCCTGTAGAACTACCCTAGGTCTTTCTCTGGATTTTACCCTATGATCTACTGTTGTTGATCGCGATTGACTCTTTTTGGACGAGATCCAGATACTCCAAGATTTGTCCTGGTGCCACGGTAGACCCCACACCTGCAGGGTTGCCAACCCCTTACTGACACACATTGCACGTGCCAAGGGAGAGGGACCATCCACCCTTCATCCCAAAATTGTCCTTATCCCTGTCGATTCTTCAACAGGATGATTTCATCGGTGTTGCCACCACTCGGTGCCTCTTGGATGCCGCCTTACTCAATTCCAGCGTTTTTTGGACCACCGTCTACAGTGTATGCTCCTCCTTCATGGCTTTCCACATCCACATCCACCACCGGTGTGATCTGCTCCTCGCCTTTGGCCGCCACGTCCGGACTCCATCAGTTGCACAGAGATTCTCCATCATCTACCTGCCATCTATAGCATCGACCGTCAAATACTTTGTACATTTGGCGGTAGAGTCTAGCGGTAACTTTTGTGCGTCAGATGGATCCCTATGGGGAGTGTCGCTTGCCGGTTAAGGTGTGGGTGATTCATGGATTGAGGATTGGCAGCATGTCACGTGCCCCCATCTTCTCGCCCATTATCTGGGCCGTGCACTGCCTTTGGCTGCCATTTCAGGAGCTGTTGCTACATCACATGTTTTTTCTCCTATCCTTGTTTCTTACGGTTTATGGATTCTCGATTCTGGAGCCACTGACCACAAGATTACTTCTCGTTTCACGTTTGTATCGTTGGGCCCTGTCGGGGACATCCGTTTTGTTCGTACTGCTTTAGGCCAGATGCTCCTTGTCCATGGTGTTGGTGTCGTGCGGTTTGTTGGTCCCTCCAGTGATGTATTCATGAGCCTACTGTCGCGCATTACCCTTGATGATCAGGGTATGGACATTTGCATCGTGTGGGTGGGTTGTGCTGCGTGGCCTTCATTGTAAGATATTGGGTTTTGTACCTGTGTTTACACCAAACGCATCCATCACTCTAGTTGCTCATAGCCATGTCATTCCTACGCTTTCTACTGAGCATGCACCCTTGCTTCATTGTCGTCTCTGCCATGTGAGCACCGCTACAATTCACAGCCTATTGCGTCATTAGCCTGCCACTTGTGTGGATGCGACCACTTTCTCTGCTCAGTGCACCGCTAACTGCATGGATTGTGTGCAAGGAAAGATGCATCATTCCCCTTTCCCTATGTCCACGTCTCGCACCCATGAGCCTTTTGCTCTTGTCCATGCTGGTGTCATGGGACCATCCCGGGTTGAGTACTCTCTTGTACCTCTTATCTTGCGTGCCCCCTTGTCGATGTCCGTCTTGGCACCCACGTGTGTGCCGCTCCCTACATCGTTACCCGCATTGCCGGCACCTACATTGTCACATGCCTACCTGCTTGTGTCCGTATCTATATCTTCTCCCTCATTTGTGCCTACCGTACTATCCATGACATCACCTGGTGCTATCTCTTTCTCACCGCCAGGATCATCTCCTACATCCTCATCTAGAGCATCACCTATGTGACCTAGAAAATCTTCCCTTCACCCTGATCCCTTGCTGGTTCCTTTCGTAGCAGACCCCATAGCTCCTCCACTCTCGTCCTTCCCTGTCTTGTACAGTCAGGCTCCAGGTGGCAGCCTGTGACCTTAGAAGTCCTCCTCCTGCTCTGTCCCCCCGCCAGTCTGTTGGTGTTCGCTCGTCCATTTGGCCTGGCCTTGGCCCCTTCCACTGACCCGCCTCCTCTTGCCAGTGGCCTGGATGCGCTTAGTATAGAAGCAGATGTCGTTGAGCCCAACTCGGCAGTCGTCTATTCCATGATCACGGATGAGTTTTTTTGGTACTGTCACCATCACTGGGTCTCGTCATGCCATTTTTCACACCTCTGCCACCACCGTACTCAGTTGTTATGGCGATGTGACTCTTGCGCCTCATCCGGAACTTGTCACGAGGCTCGCTCTGTCCCAAATGTGTCTCTTTGGGAACAGGCTATATGTGAGAAGTTCAATACGATCAGAGAGTATGGCGTTTACGAGTTGGTGGACCTCCCATGTGGTCAAAAAACCATTGTGGCACGTTGGGTTTTCTAGCGTTAGCGGAATTCCAATGTCATAGTTCAGTACTACAAGGCTCGCCTCACTCCCAAGGGCTTTTCTCAAGTTCTTGGCACAGATTACAATACCATTTTTGCCCCTGTGGGGAAGTATACCGCTGCCAAGGCACTACTGAGCGAGGTGGCCCAGCATGACTGGGAACTGCACCAAATGGACGTCAATAACACATTCTTGCATGCATGCTTGGATGAGAAGATCAACCTCGCTCAGTTGCCTCACTTTGATGATGGTCCTGGCCACATCTCACGCCTTTGCAAGGAATTCTACGGGCTAACGCATTATTCGTACTGCAAGGACTTGGAGGTTTCTGCCACCCTTGAGTCCGGTGGCTAGTTTCGCAGTCCAGTTGACCTTACTCTCTTTGTCAGTGACCCTGTAGCACTGTTTGTTTCTATCCTGGTCTATGTGGACGATCTCCTCATCACCTCGCCGGATTCACAGGCTGTCTAGGCTGTGAAGGAGCTCCTCCAGTCTGCATAAAAGATAAAGGATCTCAGCCCTGTCCGCTTCTTCTTGGGCATGGAGATTGAGCGCGACCGTCAGCGTCGCATGCTCACCGCGAATCAGGTCAGGTATGTCACTACTTTGGAAGAGTGCTTCGTCGACCTCTTGGATGATGTTCCCCATGCATCTACGCCTATGAAGCCTACTAGAAATTGACTTCTCAAGATCACTATCCATGTGCGGTTGGGGAAGTTGGTAGGCATTACGACCTACCTCCAGGTCATCAGTGTTGACATGGTGTGTCCCTCGCCATGAGTGCCGTTGATCGTACTCCCTAGTTCGACCACTAGGGAGCGGTCAAACACCTGATCTGACTTTAGATTTGGATTCCTTGCAAATGATTCCTTTTCCATGCAAGATCGAGCTTTGAATCGCTCAATTTGAGTGAGTATTCAGAAAGTTAGCCTAGCCCGAAGTTCGCTTGTTTGGCAGGTGGAATTTCGTACTCGCCATGGGTGGTGGGATAATCCACCGCGAGTGATCCGAGTTCGTCTCCAACGAGCTCCAAATACACATGGGCCATGAATGAAGTGACTAGAGGGGCTTCCTTCACCAGGGTGACCTTCTCCTTGACTTATGGGCGAGGAAAGGCGCTTCGACGGGTCATCATCGAAGCGCCTCCCGTTGCCTAGCGTGCAAGGCAAGGTGGACGGCTCCACCAAGGGTTACTTCGACGGCCGTAGCACGAGCTCTACTGCTCCGATTTGAACGTGCTTGGATGCATTGGAAAGCTTACATCACAGGCTATATGGATCTGATGTAATCTCACTATGCTAACTGACAAGAACCTGTTTTGATTCAGTTCTATTGAATGTGATGTGTTCTTCCCACTCACATCCGTGATCCTTGTGCTCCACACTCTTTACCATTGGTATCCATTTTCTATCCCAAACATTGGTAGCATACATCAGTGACATCTAGACATCCTTGATGGTGCCTTCACACCCACTAGTGCCAAAAAAGGGTTATGGGCCCACGTGCCTAGAAGGACCCTAGCTCTACAATATTCATGTTACCACCGCGCGCCATGGCACCGACCGAGCAAGAGAGCATCGGCCCCATCTCAAAGTTCGATGGGCTTGACTTCCACTTGTGGATGTGGGAGTTTGAGGTCTACCTTGATGATAACGGACTGCTTCATCTGGTCAACGGTAAATAAACTTCCCCTCCGGATGCCGTGACGCCGGAGGAAGTGGAAACATACAAGAAACGCAATAAGAAGGCGCTTGTCTTGTTGGTGTATGCGCTTGCTCCGATGCCGCATTCGCTCATTCACGGATGCACGGAGGCCGTAGAGGCCTGGAAGAGGCTCTACACCATCTACCAATCTACCAACCTTGCTAACCAGCTCTTCATGAGGCTCATCATCCTCGGAGCCAACGAAGGTGACCACATCATGGAGATCATGTAGCAGATTGATTCCCTGATTGCCGAGTGCTTAGCCACCGGGTGGAAGGTCGATCCTCAGCTGCAACCCATGACCCTCCTCCTGGCCTTGCCAGACTGTTTGAGTCCCATGATCACCGTCGTAGGCGGCTAGTCCGTGGATGAGCTGAATTATCCTAAGGTGACTGAGTACGTCCACAATGAATGGATGCGGCGTGGTTGGAGAGAGAGTGGGGCAACATCGAGTTCTGCCTATGCCATCCGTCCTCAAAGTGGAGGGGGAGGCAGGAAGGAGAAGGGTGCCAAGCAGGGCACCAAGAAAGGTGACAAGAAGGGGGAGTGCTACGCGTGTGGCAAAGAAGGCCATCACGCACGTAACTATCCCAACAGGAAGTCGGACCAGCTGGGGAAAGCTGGAAAGAAGTATGACCGTGCAATGATGGCAAAGGCGTCCACCGACTTAACAGATCTGGGAGTCTCCGTGATTGACTCCGGATCGGGCCGCCACACGCAATGCAAGCGGCCGGCATTCTTCATCTATAGCGCCTCGGAATGGCACATGATGGTGGCCAACGACAAAACAGAGTTGACTGCCGGTGAAGGCAACGTTCGCATCCAGGTGGATGTGGACGTGGAGGTTACGAGCACAATTCACGACGTGCTCCACATGCCCAACTTTGGGGCAAATCTGCTGTCAGTGAGCCGCCTTATTGGTAAGGGGCTCAAGGTGCTCTTCGACAAGAATGAGGCCATCATCCGGAAGGAGGGGGACGGCGAGGTGATTGCCCATGGAAAGCAAGAGGATGACTTGTACCTGCTACGTGCAAAGATCCTCGGCAGCCGGGCGGGATCCGACGTTGTCCACCTTGCAAAGGACGATGGAGACCTGACCTATGGCACCGTTGCATGTGTCACATCGCTCCCTCAACTGTGAGGGACATGGCAAAGAAGAAAGTGGTGAAGGGTCTTGAGGTCAAGAGCCTCGACGCAGCCAAGGATGCCGTGTGTGAGCCGTGCGTGGTCGGCAAGGCGACGCGGCATCCATTTGATGGCAAAGGGACGTGAGCATTGGCAAAGTTGGAGGTGGTGCACACAGATGTGTGCAAACCATTTGAGCCCTCCATTGGTGGGACGTGCTACTTCGTCACCTTCATCGACAACCACAGTTGCAAGCTCTCCATCTACATCATCAAGACGAAGAGCGATGTCTTCTCATGCATGCAGGAGTCTGTGGCGGCAGTGGAGCAGCAAACAGAATCGAAGGTGAAGGCGTTCCGAAGCGATAACGACGGCGAGTACGAGAGCTATTCGGAATGGATGAGGAGCAAGGGGATTGTGTGGCAAAAAACTACGCCACATTCTCCACACCATAACGGCGTCACTGAGAGGGAAAACCGCACCATTCTCAACATGGTCCAGTCCATGTTGAGCGATGCCAACCTCGCGAAGCGGTACTGGGCCGAGGCGGCGCGGACAACGGCGTATCTCATGAACTTGACGCTGATAAATCTGCTAAAAGATGCAGAGTCCAAGGTGTGGAAGATGCCACAAGAGGTGTGGAGCGGGAGTAAGCTAACCATGGCTCACCTCCGCATATTTGGTTGCATTGTACATACTGTTGTGCATGCACAGGGGGATGGGGCAAGCTGGACTTGCAAACTCGCCGGTGCATCTTCGTCGGGTACAAGAGCGGGAGCAAGGCGTACCGGCTCTTTGACCCACGGAGGCAGCAAATCATGAAGAGTCACGATGTCACGTTCGACGAGGACAGCCGTTGGACGGACAAGCATGGAGAGTGGCTGCCACTCCTTGAGGGAGAGACACCGGAGGATGCAAAAGAGGGTGACATCCGAGCGGCTCCAGCCAACGACAACCATCCGGGGGGATGGGGGAGCGGCTGATTTGCATTCAGCCAAGTCGGATAGTGAGTCCGAAGCACCGACAGCAGTTGAGCTAAACAAAGAGGCGGGGAGTGAGCCCGCATCTCCACGGTCCTCGAGAGAGGGGGAGCAGGCCAGCAATGCGAGTGGCAGTGTGAGGGGGCAGAAGCAACAGTAGCAGCGGCAGCAGTAGCAGCAGCCTCAACAGCAGCAGCCCCGGAGAAGCGGACGCACAAGGAGGACGACAAAGAGGCACGATGCCACGGAGGGCATCTGGACCAGGTTTGCTCAAGCGTTCTTTTTGCAAGAGGAGCGTGAGACCGTCAAGGAGTCATTGCAGGGGAAGGATGGGGCTGAGTGGGAGGGAGAAATAAAATCTGAGTTCACCTCCCATGAAGAGAACGGCACTTGACAGCTGATTGACATGCCGGAGGGCGCAAAAATCATCGGCTCCAAGTGGATCTTCAAGAAGAAGCTCACGAAGGAGGGGAAGGTGGAGCGGTTTTAGGCGTGGCTAGTCGCAAAGGGGTACGTCCAGCGGCAGGGTGAACACTATGATGAAACCTTCGCACCGGTGGTAACGTTTGCCTCCATCCGCTCCATCCTTTCGTTGGCGGCGACGCGCAAATACAAAGTCCA
>SZWC01017808.1:18672-40825 GCA_023375785.1 Penium margaritaceum | reverse complement strand
CCCCCCCCCTCCCTCCCCCCCTCCCCCCTTCACCCTCCGTGCAAATCCCCCTAGTGTCTTGGGAAAGTGTATTGGGGAGTGTATTGGGAGAACAAGTTTTTTGTACTTGTGTAATGGTAGGTCCGCACCTCCCTCGGAATGCACTAGCCTGAAAAGGAAGGCCTCCCTAACTACACTCTCCCATACACCACCCCAATACACCTTCAACTGCTGGGAAGGAGGGGGGGTCGAGATACAAGGACCCCCCTCCTGAAGTGGATGAGTGTATTATAATACTGTACTTGGGAGTGTACCTGGTATACATAAAAAAAGACTTGTGTACATCTACATTAAGTACTCCTAAGCTGTCAATGTCAAGCACCCGACGTCTCTCACTTTGTCTACGTAACCAGTTACAAAGCTACGCATAAACAGTTCATTGTACTTTGACCCCACCACAACGGGACCCCAACTGGACCCCCCCTCCCCCGCAAATCCCCCCAGAGTATTGGAGGAGTGAATTGATAAATGTATTAGGAAATGTATTGGGAGAAAGAAGTTTTTTTTGACTTGTTTAACGGCAAGTCCACACCTCCCTCCGAATGTACTGGTTTGAAAAAGAAGACTCCCCCACCTACACTCTCCAGCACACTGCTCTGATACACTTTCAACTGCGGAGGAGGGGGGGGGGTCTAGATACAAGGTCCCCCTCCCCCAAAACTGGATGAGTGTATTCCGGGAGTGCTTCTCGGAGTGTATCTGTTAAACAGAAAGAAGAATAGGCTTGTGTACATCTACATGAATTACTCGTAAGCCATAGATTTTAAGCATCAAATGTCTCTCGCTTTGTCTACGTAACCGGTTGTAAGGCAGAGCACATACAGTTCATTATATTTCAAACCTGCCACAACGAGACCCGGACTGCCCCCCCATCCCTTAAAAAACCCCAAATTGTATCGGGGAACTATATCGAGGAGTGTATTGGGGAAACAAGGTTTTTTTGGACATGTGTATCAGCACCTCCCTCCTGATGCAATAATTTGAAAAAGAAGGCTTCTCCAGAAACACTCTCCAATACACCACCCTAATACACTTTCGAGTGGGAGGGGGGAGGGTAGATTCGAGTAGTACCATGTCGATGACACAGTCGACAGTCAGCGGATGGAACATTGAGATTTGACCAGCCATTGAGTGTCGGACTATCCTGCACACGTTAGCCTTCAACGTTATGCTCGTACAAAATCAAGAACAATATAGGTACGGATTCAATACTACGTAAGCAGCACAAAATGTACAATGTGCACATTGTATGTATAATTTGAAACAAAGATATGATTAAGCATTTTGTGGTCGTCGATGTAAGACCATATGCTTGTGAGGTGTTGACACGAATCTGTAGGTGTCCAGCTGATCTTTAGTATATAGTAATATTCTGATTCCAATATCAAGGAATTCTTGGTGACCTTTATCGGTGTATGTATTTTCTCTTTGTTAAACCACTAAGAAGTGACCCTTATTCTCCTTTGATAATGAGCGTATGCTATTGTTAAGGGATTGAGCTAAGGGAACCTAGCCTTGTTTACTCCTAATCCTCATAAATGAAGAGGATACCTTTGGATGCTAACCATTCATGAACATGAATGGTGTGAACTTTGTAGACTCTTTCACCGATTTGTTCAGTGGAAACTCAGCAAGTGCTCATCCTTGTTACCCATACCCATACACATGCACTCAGTATTGTGAGAACATTCTAGTATATATTCTACCACAGTTCGAGATGGTGCACAATATCAAACCATGGTGCTTCATGACACCCTCAAAGAGGAGATGAGTATTGTCCTCCATGCTCATATCAATGGTTGTAGGCATGAAGTTAACCCTTCAGTTTTTATATTCACAACCATCACAATTGCATCATGGCCACTTCATGTGTCTAGAGGAACCAATGATAGATTACATGCTAATACACTCCCAAGGAGTCTCTGGAATGAAGAGTTTTCACCAAAAGTAGAACGAGTCGAGCGAGAATTCCTTCTAGCCTTGCTATGAAGAAAATCAAATATCATGAAATACTTGGAAACTCCATCAACACTCCATTGTGTCCACCAACAATGGCCCGAGAGTACTTGTCGCATCTTGTGTGGTCCCACGTGGATTGTCTCTTGTGGGTCATGAAATGGTGGACAATAGTTTTTCGAGATTTCCCAGGCCTGTTGCGATGAAATTCTTCTCCATGTTTGTACATTATTATAATTTTTACCAATTCATGCCTATCCAGGCATAGAAAATCAAGCCATTCAAATCATTTCCACAAAGCCGTTGTAGTAGATTATCTCTCGGAGTGGTTCTTGCAAAGTTGTGGAGGGATTTTGTGCTGGCATTACAAATGTTATAGTCCACTGACTCTAGTCGTTGTTTTGATCTCCACAGGTTGTCTGCTTTGTAAGTTAGCCATGTTGATGAAACTTGGTTTCTACTCCCATGTGATTGAAGACTGGCTCAGGTTTCTTCTGTACAAGGCTTGTCATCTTGACAGGTTCAGATACGTCTAGAAGACCACCAGTTGGTTGTGGTCAGTCATGACAGTCACACCTCTCTCAAAACCTCTGAGGTAACAATGTGTGTAACTTTATGAGGTTTTCTAATGACTTTTTGTGTATCACTTCCCTGCACGGATGAGCTTTTGGCTCTCATGCATGACTGGACGTCTATTCCATATTAGTACAAGTCCAATTTTCACGACCAAAGCAAAACGCCATACCTCCAAAGGTTATGATGGTTCTAGAAGATCTAAGACTCTAGTCGTGGATATGAGCTCTCTAGCTTTGAAGAAGGCATCCTCACAATCACTTTCCCACTCCAAGCATGCATCTTCCCATGTGATTCTTGTGAGATACCATACCAGTATGGAACACCCTTTCACAAACCAAATAAACTCGTTCTTAAAGCCAAGGAAATGTAGGGTAAACACAGGGAAAGGTTTAGTAAGAGATTCAGTCAAAGACTGAATCTTTCCTATAATTTGTGGGATTTTTTTGTCCACCATGGCATGGAATCTTTGTGGGTCGATTCAGATCCCTTCCTCCTCTACTTTTTGTCTAAGGTGTTTGAGCTCATATGATGAAAAAGCATCCTTCATTACTTTCTACACAACTATCTGTGCAATTTTCAATTCATCTTAAAAAACTAAGTTGTTTTAAGGTCAACCACACCATATTCATTAATTTTCTTGGAAAGTTTTTGGTTCATTTCTCCTTCTAACATTTAAGCAAAATTTCTAAGCCCAGAGCATAGTAAAAAAAACAATGTTTTACCGTGTGTGTTTGATACCCCATTTTTTTGACATTGTCCTCCAAGATATGGATTTGATGGAACCCTTGAGATCAATCCCAGAACAAGAAAACTTTCACTCCTTGGAATTTATCAACGAGGTTCTCAACCGACGGTAGGGGAAATCAATTTCCCACTGTAAGTTGTTTCAGTGTCCGGTAAGTGACACACATGCACGAACAGCCATAATTTTTGTTCACAAAGAGGATCAGCGCATCATACCACAGGCTACTTAGCCTGATCCACCCTTATGTAAGGTAATCCTTTACCTGGTATTTGACATCCTGTCTCTCTCGTAGACTAAGGAGATACATGGGTATAAATGGAGGTTTCACCTATGGTTGTAATGAAATCATGTGGTCCATGTGTTTTTCAGGTAGAAGCCCAGCTGGTGCTTCTTGGAATACATGAGAGAACTTCACCGCTGTCTTTTTAGTTTCATGCAACGTGTTCTCTTTGAATACATCGTAAATTTTTTGCATTTTGGGCCCCAAATGCCAAAAATGTTTTAGGATAGATCTATTAACGATTGTTAGAGACAAGTTGGAATGGACAATCTGGCAAATCACTGACAATTCCATAATGATAATTCAATAAAGGGATGATGTCCCTTTCTCACAATTAGTCACTAAAGCTCAAATCACATCAGAGTTTTTTTTTCTTGAAAGCCATTTAACACCTTCAATTGAACACCCTGCAAACATCCTTGAATGCAATGATTTTCTTCACAGATAGTGATTACACGTATTGCGTGGTCACGCAGCTACAAGTGATGGCCCTCCTCGTAGCCCTACCTGACAGTTGGGGTCCACTCATCACCCTCCTTGAAGGATGGCAGGAGGACAAGCCTGCCAATGATGCGGTCACATATTTCATGTACAACGAGGTGCAACGACGGAACTACGGAAAGGCCTCATCATCCTCATCGGCCCTCGTCACCAAAACACATGGTGGTGGAAGCGGGGGTAAAGGAAGCGGTGGAGAGGACGATGGCAAGAAGGGTACCAAGAAAGGTGCGTGTTGCAATTGTGACAAGGAGTGCCACTGGATCCAAGAGTTCCCGGAGGAGGCGAAGGCCAATGGAAAGAACACCAAAGATAAGTCGCTTATCAACAGCAACAAAAACCACTTCCTCAAGAAGGCCAATAGGCGGTGCCTGGATTCCAGGGCTGAAGAGCACATCCAGGTCGAGGTGGGGTTTTTCACCTACGAGAAGTCCTCCAAGTCAATGGTGGTCACAAAAGACAAAGTCGAGCAGATGGCCGGCCAAGGTGACTTGGAGGTGGAAGTCATAGTGGGTAATAAGAAGGAGCTACATGTACTTCATAACGTGTAGCACATCCCTAGCCCGGCTGACATCTTAAGTGTCAGCCACTTGATGGATAAGGGGTGTGAGGTACTCTTCCACGGGAAAGATGCAGTGGTGCGCAACGACGGTAGCGGTAAGGTCGTGCTGGAGGCAAAGCATAAGGGCGGTCTCTACATCGTGGAGACCATGGTGATCCTACAACATCGGACACAACATACTCGTAGGAGGGCGTCGTCAACATGGCCAAGGAGGGAAGCACTGATCTAGAGCTTTGGCACCAACGGTTCGGGCATTCGATACCCACAACCGTTAAGGAGATGGAAAAGCGTGAAATAGTGTGCAGCCTCGTCATTGACGATCCAAAAAACGTAGCAGCAGATAGAGCAGCGCACAGAAAGTGTGAGCCTTGCATTTTGGACGATGCGCACCGCAAGTTGTTCAACGAGAATGCGGCTTGTGCACAAGACTCATTGGAGGTTGTGCACAGCGACGTGTGTGGACCATTCAAAATGTCGTCAAATAATAGCTTAAGATGTTTTTCCCCCTTCATTGACCACTACAGCAAGAAGCTCTTCGTGTACTTCATGAAGTGGAAAGGTGAGGTCCTCGACCGGCTAGAGGATTACATCCTAGCGGTGGAGAGGCATACCGGCCGGAAGGTAAGAGCACTACGCAGCAACAATGCCAGAGACTACGTGGACTACAAAGGGTGGATGAAGGAATAGGACATCAAGTGGTCATCCACTATGCCGAACTCGCCATAACTTAATGGAGTGGCTGAGCGAATAAACCAGACGCTGCTAAACATGGTGCGGACCATGCTTGTGGATGCATGGTTACCGCGAGGGTTCTGGGCGGAGGCTGTCCGTACAACAAGCTACACCATCAACCTCACCCCAACAGTCGTGCTGAAGGGTAAAGACGGTTGGAAGACGCTGCTGGAGGTATGGAGCGGGCGCAAGCCAAACATGGCACACATGAAGGTGTTCGGATGCAAGGTGCACCGCAACAACAAGCAAGAACCGCGGGTGAAGTTGTGCTTGTTCCTCGGCTAGGAAAGTGTGCAAAAGGCATATCAACTGTGGGACGCGTGCACATAGAGATCATCCACAACTGTGACATCAAGTTTGACAAGCAGTAGATCTTCAACAGTAGCAAAAGCAATGACATGAGCATTAGGAGCAATCGAAAATAGAGAGAGTGGTTCCAGCTCCTTGACTACGAGAAGGAGCCCGCTAACGCAGATATTGAGGATGCGGTGTCAAAGCACAGCGGTGTAGCAAAGGCACTAGCCGATGTAGAGGACTCCGACGTCAATCCAACTGGTTGGACGTCTGACGGAAAAATCTGTTGAAGGAGGCAGTACGGGTGTTGAAGCGCACACTCCCGGCGGAGTTCACATTGGGCGTTGGAGGAAGATTCTCCAGACGTGTCGCCCATCTGGTTGATGTTTCACTGGAGTGGGAGAGATCCTCGGAGAGCCATCCGGTCAATGTTTCAGCGGAGCGAGCGGAGTTGGAAGGATCACATTAGAGCGACGAGGCGCCACCAAAACTGCCGTGGCATAGCAGAAGGTAGCAGAGAGCATTGAAGCACTTTGACAAAGGCAACGGTCGATGGATCGACATGACACAGTACATGTTGACTGCATCAATAGAGCCAATGACCATGCAGGAGGTACTTGCGCGGCCTGAGGGGGAGCAATGGGATGCCGCCATCAAATCAGAGTTGGCGTCCCTTGCTGAATACAACACGTGGGAGCTGGTTGACAGGCTGAAAGATGCCAAGGTCATCGGCTCAAAGTGCGTCTTTGAGACCAGTTTCACAGAAAAAGATGTGGTGGACAAGTACAAAATGAGGCTCGTGGTGAAGGGGTGCGCACACCGTAAGGGCAAGCACTATGATGAGACGTTTGCCCCCGTCTCCAAGTTCACAAGGATTCGGGCGATCCTTGCGATGGCCGCCAAGAAGGATATGGAGTTCCACCAGTTGGACCTGAAGACGACCTTCCTCAATGGCATCATCGACAAGGAAATCTACATGGGGGTACCGGAGGGGGTGGAGGTGCTGGAGGGCAAGGTGTGCAAGCTACGGAAGTCCTTGAACGGGCTAAATCAATCACCCCGATCCTGGTACAAATACATCGACATCTTTGTGGCACTACTCGCCTTCAAGCGCTGTGAGGCAAATCACAGCATGTTTGTGTGTCGTAGCAAGAAGCTCCATCAGATCGTTGCACTCTACGTGGATGATTTGATCTTGTGTTCCTCAGACCTGCCAAGCCTATAGTAGCCAAAGGAGTAGCTGAGCAGGTTCTAGATGTCGGACATGCGGGAGCTAGAGTTCTACCTTGGGTTGAGAATCACGCGGAACCGGAGGACGCGCAGGCTTAAGCTATGGCAGGCCAATTACATGGCCGAGGTGCTGAAACGTTACGACTTGGAGGACTCAAACCAGTCTGCAGTCCTGTCTCCACGACCTGTAAACTGAGTACGGCAATGGCACCGGAAACAAAAGAAGACCGGGAGGATGTGGCAGGGATGCCCTACCAATCGGTGGTGGGCAGCCTCATGTACGCCATGGTGGCGAATCGACCAGACCTGTCCTACGTGGTGGGCCAAGTGAGCAGATACGTGGCCGATCCAGGGCCACTATACTGGCAGGCGGTCAAGCGCATCCTCCGGTACCTGCAGACAATGCGGCCCGCATGCCTGAGGTTTGATGGCAAGCACATTGACATGCGTTATCATTACGCACGGGACATGGTTGAGAAGGGGCAGGTGGTGCTGCAGCACGCACAACATGCTTGCGGATTGCTTGACCAAAGTATAACCCACGGACCAGCACGCGATGAGCGTGGCCGGGATTGGGATAACGAGCTATGATGGGCTGAAAGGTGCAGCAGAAGATGAGTGAGAGCAAGCTAGAGCATCGGGCATGGAAGGTGCGAGGGGGAAAATGTTAAGAAGTTGCTCCTGCGCATGGCCAAGTGCGGCACCGGGAGGCTCTAATGAGAGGAAAATCCTCACAGTTGGATCTAGCAGCTCGAGTTACTCCAAACTTAAAATGGATGATTGCTTCTGAAATTTGACAAGTGGTTGAATCCAGTGGAAGTTGTTTCACCGGAATCGGACGAGTAGCGAGGGAGATATGAGATTCCAAAGTTGGGGTGTGCACGGCAACTCTAGGAGTCGGCCGCGACTCGACTGCCAGTAAAGAATCCACCGAAACGAGTAACAAAAATGCATCTGGTGTTTTTGCCCTGGTGGACCACCAATTTGCTCCGGCGAATCATCTGCCGGATGTTAGTAGTATGTGCTGTTACTGAGGGACTTTGCCAAAATCCTGGCTCCCTGTCCGAAACTCAGCAACACAGTTTGTTACTTAGGGAAAACTACAAGTCGTCGGATAGGTTTCAAATCCTGGCACACCCCATGACCAAACACGACCCAAAAGTGACCAAGTTGTGTCAAAACATTCCAAGAGCTCCCTCCATCACGTGCAAAGGGATCTGAGCCTTGGGAAAGGCGCTGCACACGTAAAGGAAGGCGCCACAACGTGTGCATACCATGGAGGCATTGGGCGTTTCTGTGGTAGGTGAGACCTGTGCTCTAGAAAGCATAACTTGGGCTACGCTTGGCCGAATTGTGCACGGTTTGGTACATTGGAGAGCTCATGACTAGCCCTATAAATCTTCTGATCATGTCTATGTTAAAAAAATATTGAAAAACGCCATTATTCCCTTCACAAAACTGACTGCCTATGAATTCCTGCTCACATAACGTGAGGCGACCAGAACGCTCACGCTCAGACGCAGATTCGCCCAAAAGGAAGAACCGATCCATAACGGACGGTTCAGAAAAAGCTGGAACCGGACCATGCAGATTTTCTGACATAAAACCATCCAAGTCTTTTGGTGGAGCCAGTAAAATTTGTCATGTCATATTCATCTATTCACGAGGTAGAATACTAGCCCTTTATGCACAAGGTGCAGCTCAATGTCACCTCCATATCCCAAAGCCTGGGCCACCCGCATACATACGGATGGGATGCGTCTCCTTCTGCACCATTTGCGCAGCTTCTAATCTGACGGATTCTCAGACTTCATGGCAGCATTGTCCACAATGACAATCCAGTGCACTGCAGAAGGCGTGAACGTCTTGGAGACGGTCAAAACTGTGGGCCCATAACCCTTCGTGCAAAAATCTACGTTGTGCAGTTACAATTTTTTCTGAACCGTCTGTTGTGGTTAACTTCTTCCTTTTGGGCAAATCTGAAAGTGAGCGTGAGCTTTTTGGTCGCTTCACGCTATGTGAGTAGGAATTTAGAGACAGTCAGTTTTGCGAAGGGAATTGCGTAATTTTGCGTTAGTTTTTCAACACGGACATGATGAGAACATTTATAGGGCTAGTCATGAGCTCTCTAACGTACCAAATGGTGCATTTTTGGCCAAGTGTAGTCCAAGTTATGCTTGTCGGAGCGCAGGTCTCACCCACCACAAAAACGCCTAATGCCTCCATGGTGCGTACACGTTGTGGCGCCTTCCTTCACATGCGAAGCGCCCTTCCTAAGGCGCAGATCCCTTTGCACGTGATGGAGGGATCCCCTGCACTTTTTTTTATGCACCTTGGCCACTTTTGGATTGTGTTTGATGATGGGGTGTGAAAGGGTTTGAAACATGTCCGCGGACCTGCGGTCACAATTTTGACAAAGTCCCTGAGTAGCAAACTGTAGTTATGAGTTTCGGACGGCGAGCTAGGATTTTAGCCCTCAGTTCCTCAAGAACAACATGTACTACAAACATCTTGTGGATCATTCGCCGGAGTGACTCAGTGGTCCTCCGGGGCAAAATCACCAGATGTATTTTTGATACTCATTCTGGTGGATTTTTCACCGGCAGTCAAGTCGTGGTCGACTCCCAGAGCCGTTTTGTACACCCCAACTTTGGAAGCTCATATCTCCCTCGTTACTTGTCCGAATCCGGTGAAACAACTTCCACTAGATTCAGCGACCCATAAACTTTGAGTTTCAATCCTCCATTTTGATTCTGGAGTAATCCTTGAGCCTCTAGATCCAACTGTAATAGTTTTCCTCATTCTGGCGGCTTGTTAGTGCCTCCTGACGCTACACTTGGGCATGGGGAGGGGCAGATTTATAACATGTTACATGTGCTGTCATAGCACGTGTTAGAATTCTGAAATTGGTTGACCTTGGGGCCAGCCTTACAATTGCAAGATCCAACGAAGGACTATGTCATGGTTATTGAAATGACTGAAAGAGCAAACATCAAATGTCATGTTGAGTAGTTGGGGAAGATGGTTGTTGAGGCTCTTAGATGCTGACACATTCTGGTGAAGTTCATCGTTCTTTTGTGCCTACCCGTTCTTTCCTCCTACCATCGCTCCAGAAGTCACCCCAACAAGCAACGGGAGAGGCAAGGGATCCACCGAACCCATGATTCCGAGACATAAGTGCCAATTAGGACAATCGTTCTAGTAGTATTCATTGCATAACCTCCCAGGCCTGTTGCCACTTGTTCTCAAGGATTTTTGTGCATTGTGAGCTTTTGTTCCTCCATCACCAAAGTCTGTTCCAGTTAGCACAACTGTCACCGGAAAAGCTCGCTCCTCCTCACTGCTCTATTTGAAAAGTCCGTAATATCATGGATGGCTGAGATAGAGTGCAAACTTGTGAGAGATTTTTGTGTAGGAGAAGAGGTGTCTGTTGCCCCTCCTGCACTTTTACACTCTTATACCAAGTTTTACCGGGGCTGTATCATAAGAGTTTTACAGGTGAAAAGTGGAACAGAGATTACAAGTAAAAAAAAAGGATGAATATGTTAACTGTAACTAGCAATAGTTCTACTTCAATGGAAAATTTTGAAAAGTATTACGGCATGTATATAGCTCCTTAAAAACAAGCAAGGCATGGTCAAGGACTTGAGAGCCTGACGAGCATGAAACATGTAAAGTAATGATGTCAAATTCTGATTTGAGAAACCTTGATGAGGAGTCAGGGGGGTTCTAGAACATCCCACTTGCACTTTTATAAGTTATAGTGCTCTTGATAGATAGAGCAACCATTTTCAAAGCTGCAATAAGGCTCATGAGAATTCTTTCAAACCTTTGGAATGTGGTCAGTGTTAGAAACTTCTGGAACAGAACATGGAGGGTTGAGAGTTGCCTCAAATTTCCTCAATGTGCTTGCATGAACATCCGGAACTTGACGCATGGTGTAGTGCGAAGACAAGAACAAGAGTACCCATGTGCAGAGTCTGGAGGCTTATGTAATAGATGGAACAATGAAATGGTGATTTAGAGAATCTGGCATGTTTCTGAATTCTCCTATATGTACGTCCAACCTCCCTCAATCTAATACATGTGCGACCTGTTTTGGTGGTCTCTTTATGAATGTGGCCAGTGTGGCCGAGTCGCTACTTGATTTGATATTATTTCAAACATGTCTTATGTGAATGACATGCATTGTTACATCCCTACAATTAGCCTCTGTTTGTTTTTGGTTCTTACATTCTTAGCCCATTGTGTGTCCTTCTTGGTTAGTTTTCTCAAATCTGCCAGTGATATAGCAACTTCACATGTGTCGCACTCTTTGCGCACCAAACACCTTGACCATGCCTCATCTGTATTTGGGATTTGTACATATGCACTCAATACATTGAGCAATTTTCATCAAAGTCAACCTATTACCCTACTCCCAGAATTATTTGCAAACTAATTATGTACCCAGCTGTTAGACCCTGGGACATGATTAGGTTCTGTCTCGTTCGCATGTGTGCAGAAAATCCTTGGGTTGTTTCCAAAAACACGTGGAAGAAATTGTTCTGTCCTTGGCTCAAAACTTGGTGGACCTCTTGACCGCCGCCGTGAAGCACGGACCGCTGCAATAAGGGGGGGGAGAGGGTCGGTTGGCGGTTGGGGCTTTGACACCAAACTCTTGAGCGTTCGATTTTGGTTTGGTGAGGGTGAGAGTCACAGTGACGACAGGAGTCGACTACAACTTGGTAGGGAGATTTTGAAAGTAATCAAGACTATGCAGATTGACCGGAGTTTGGAACGGTGCAGAAACTCATTCTCAATTGTTTGAAATAGCTTAAAAAAAAAACCCTTCCAGGATGACCATGCAAATTACTCTGGGATAGGGTATCAGTTCCAATGTAGAAAACTGCATCCTTTTTCTGAACTCAAAATCACCCTTTTCCTTCTACATGTGAAAAACTTAAGATTCTGCCCACATGGAATGCGGTAACAGAGGGCAGCGGTACTAGAGGAGCAAGAAAACAGTTTTCTCCTATGCGACAACATTGCACAAGTGTTCAACACATCTCTACAGTCCAGGAATTTGTAGATGTCATGGCAATAATGGGTGAACAAGAGCAAGTGCACCCAGAGACAACAATGCTAATCGGAAAAGAATTTGGCAAGGGAGGCATGAATGTGTTGTCACAGCCGAGTGGTTCCCACACAGCTTGTCCTAGTGTGTATGTTGTCTGTGATGATGCTTGTGGGGGAGCTGAGTCGGCTCGTGATGAGGATGGACATGAAAGTACTGACTAGCTTGACGATTCACATGCATTTCGTCGTTGTCCCGAGTCCTCTACTTCACGTCCAGCAGAGGCAGAGAGTTTTTTGGCATGTTGTTGAGTGTAGACGACTGGTCGTGAGCCAAGCAGCACTTGGATCATTGACATAGGTGTCACCCACCACATGACTCGTCGTCGTAGTGAATTCATTGTGCTCCATCCCGTTGAGTCCATTCGGTCCGTTTGCACAGGGTCTTGTCAGTTGTTGCTAGTTTAGGGAGCTGGGGTTGTGCGGTTTGATGGTCCGCCTGGCCCCTTACACATTTTTTATGTGCTCTTTTTCCCTACTCTTGAGCTCAGCTTGCTCTCTGTTTGTGCTTGTACCATGATGGGTTTCTCTGTTGAGCACTCCGAGCTCTGCCACTGTGACTGCTTTCGACACTCGTGTTGTTGTTCTCCGTGCCTCAGTTGTCGATGACGTGTATCGTGTGTCTCGCACCACTTCTACCTCCTCTCCTTCCTTGGCATCTGTACGTGTGCTTGTGATCGATGTTCTCTCTCTAGAACACCAGTGTTTCCTCCATCTCGGCCTTTACCATGTGAGCTTGGACACTGTGTCCAAGCGCATTCAGACTCAGCCAGCCCTCGGTCTTGACGCGACTTCCTTCGAGAAGCCGCCCAAGACCGACTGTCCCTTCCGCGCTCAGGGTAAGATGCATCGCTGCACTTACCCTGACCCCACTTCTAGGACACTGCGTCCGCTTGAGTTGGTCAACTCGGACCTTCTCGGTCCTCTCCTTGTCATGTCTCTCTCAGATCGGGGGTCATATGTGCTCACACTGACTCATGACTTTACCCGGATAAGGTGGGTCTATAGCCTCCGCCACAAGAGCGGTGCTGCCCTGGAAATTTGCCGTGGTTGGTAATGGCTGAGCGCTCGTCTTATCAGACCCTCCACACGTTCCGTTTGGATCATGGTGGCAAGTTCTTAGGTGAGATGGACACCTTCTTTGCAGAGCGTGTCGGAGCGTGACGAGCTCTCTATCCCTACTACACCATAGCAGAACAGTGTGTCTGAGCGCTGGAACTGCACCATGGAGGTTGCGGTCTGTGCCATGCTGTCAGAGTGCATTCGTCTAGAGTCTTTTACCTTTGATGGGTTTCTCTACACGACATGGGTTTGGAACCATCTACCGCAGGGTCCTCTTCCGGACCATGTCACGTTGTACGAGTTGTGGTTTGTCTGGTATACTGAGGACCAATAGGGGTCCAAGGTCTCACGTCAATGTCGAATTTTGGCCTTCCTTGGCAGTTCCCCACAGGAAAAGGCCTGACACCTTTGGGACTCCGCTTGTCACCGCATCGTCGAGTCTCAAGAAATTCTTTTCTTTGAGGATCTCACCTACAGCGACCTATCCGGCATTTTCCCACTGGTCACCGACCATGTTGCCACTTGTGTGGCTCCCCGGATGGGTCTGTCCGGGCCTCCTCACCTGTGATTTGGTCCTTGGCTGATGACGATTTGGCCATTATGGCTGTTAGTCCAATGGCCTTGTTGGCTCCCTTTGGCACACTTTGTTACCTCTAAATATTCCGCTTCACTTTTTCACTGCTACACTCTCAAAGATGTGACACCTCCGCGGTTTGCTTCTTCTTACTAGTCTTCTCTGCCGCGGATCCAGTCTTGCTCCTATGGCAAACCTGCGGGGGCTTCCCTGCGGAAGGGAATACCTTTGGCCTCACTCCTGTTCCTACCGTACCGATGCGCAGATAGCTTCCTGCCGTGTCTTTGCTCACTGCTAGTCATGGCTTGTCTTGCACCACCCAGTCAATATGCCAAGATCCTCCGCACCGTCTGTCTATCCTTTTATCCCCTCTGCGGAAACTATCCTACCTCTCAAATCAGAAGTGTCAGCACACACATATGATCTGAGAGTCACAGACTCATGGATGCCTAGCCTGGTCTAGTCCCTTAATCCTAAGCTATGCCTCTTGCGGATGTATGTATCCAATCCTATTCTCCATTTCCTGAGCAATACCTATGACACAACGACTTCGCGAATGCAAGCAAGGGAGTGACGGAAAGATGAATAGCACAAATGGACACTCACACCAGGAGACCTAGTGAATCCGCGCCTCATCTACCATGCCCTCGTATCAGCCACTTTGACGTCTGTAGGATGGAGTTCCACTGAACCCTCTCTGGCTCTAGGACCACTCCGCGGAACTCCCCGGGTTCCTTCTCAACATGCACAAGCCTGTACACAGGTGCGAGTGAAGCCCTGTGGATCACTCAAGCAACTTGTGGAGCAGAGGTTACGAACGGACAATGCGAAGGCAAATGAGAGACTTGAGAGTTGGAAACTTGGTTGAAAGGCTTCATGCAAAAGGATACATGAACTGCCTAACTATGTCCTACATGTCAGGTTGAGATCTGCATGGTGCGGTCCCGACATTGGTCTGATAGTCTCTATTGGTTCACGTCTACTGTGTTGGGCGAATCCGAAACTGAGCTTGAGCTTTTTGGTCACCTCACGCTATGGGAGTAGGAATTGAGGGGCAGTCAGTTTGCGAAGGGAATAACGTTGTTTTGCGTTGCATTTGTTTAACATAAACATGATCACAACATTTATAGGGCTAGTCATGAGCTCTCCAATGCACCAAACCGTGTGCGATTCGGTCAAGCGTAGCCCAAGTTATGCTTGCCGAAGCGCAGGTCTCACCCACCACAGAAGCCTGACACCACCACTCACCGTGGTGCCTTCGTTCACGTGCGAAGCGCCTTTCCCAAGGCGCATATCCCATTGCACATGGTGTGGGGGTCCCCTGCACTGTTTCCACGCACCCTACCCACTTTTAGGTCGAGTTTGGTGATGGGGTGTGACGAGGTTCGAAACCTGCCCGTGGGCCTGCAGTCAGAATTTTGACCAAGTCCACGAGTAACAAAACGTACTACTGAGTTTCGGACGCTGAGCCAGGTTTTTGGCTAAGTCCCTCAGTAACAACCTGCACTACTAGATCCGGTGGATGATCCGCCGGATCAAGTGGATCATCCACCGGACGCCTCGGCAGGCCTATCGGAGCAATTTCTCCAGATGGTCATTTTGTTACTCGGTCCGGTCGATTATCAACCGGATTTCGAGTTGCAGCCGGCTCCCAGAGCCGCTGCGCATACCCCAACTGTGGAAGGCCATATCTCCCTTGATACTTGTCCGATTCCGGCGAAACAACTTCCACCGGATTCAGCGACTCCTCAAATTTCATGGCAATCCTCCATTTTAGGATCCGAGCAATCTTTGAGTTGCCACATCCGCCGGAGCGGCATTTCCACTTTCTGGCGGCTCGTCGGCGCCTCCCGGCGCCACACTTGGGCATGCGGAGGGGCAATTTTTAACATTCCCCCCCTTGCACCTGCCATGCCCGCTACTCCTGCTGCTCTCACTCATCTTCCGCTGCGCCCTCCAGCCCATCATAGCTGGTCATCCCAAGTCCGGTTACGCTCATCGTGTGCCGGTCTGTGGGTTGCGCCTTGGTCAAGCAATCCGCAAGCATGTTGTGCGTTCTGTAGTGCTGCAGCAACACCTGCCCCTTCTCGACCATGTCCCGTGCGTAGTGATAACGCACGTCAATGTGCTTCGTCCTCCTATGCTGCGTCGGGTTGTTGGTCAGCGAGATGGAGCCGGTGTTGTCCTCTTGCACCACCGTAGGCTCCAGCTGCGGCATGCCCAGCTCCCCCAGCAACCTGCGGAGCCACACCGCCTCCTTGACCGCCTCGGCCAATGCGATGTACTCAGCTTCCACTGTGGAGGTGGCGACACAGTCCTGATTCCTGCTGCACCACGAGACCGCTGCACTAGTGAGGAAGAATACGTAGCCGGATGTGGACTTCCGCTTGTCCACATCCCCAGCATAGTCTGCATCTATGTAGCAGACCAGACGCAAGGGGTCCGCCCGCCCCTTGCCGTCGAACCTCAGGCGCGCGTGCCGCGTCGCCTGCAGGTAGTGGAGGATGCACTTGACCGCCTGCCAGTGTAATGGCCCTAGAACGGCCACGTACCTGCTCACTTGGCCCATCGCATAGGCCAGGTCCGGTCGAGTCGCCACCATGGCGTACATGAGGCTGCCCACCACCAAGTGGTAGGGCATCCCTACCATATTCTCCCACTCTTCTTTTGTTTGCGGCGCCATTGCCGCACTCAGTTCACAGGTTGTGGAGACAGGATTGCACACTAGTTTGCAGTCCTCCATGCCGTACCGCTTCAACAGCTCGGCCACGTATTTTGCCTGCCCCAGCTCAAGCGTGTGCACCCTCCGGTTCCGCGTAATGCTCACCCCGAGGTAGAACTCCAGCTCCCCCATGTCCGACATCTGGAACCTGGTGCTTAGCTGCTCTTTCAACTGCTGTAGGCCTTGCAGGTCTGAGGAGCACAAGATCAGATCCTCCACGTAGAGTGCAACAATCTGATGGAGCTTCTTGCTGTGCGGCACGAACACACTGTGATCCGCCTCATATCGCTTGAAGCCGAGTTGTGCCATGAAGCTGTCCATCTGTTGGTACCAGTATCGGGGCGATTATTTTAGCCCGTACAAGGACTTCCGCAGCTTGCACACCTTGCCCTCCGGCGCCTCCACCCCATCCGGCACCTCCATGTAGATTTCCTTGTCGACGATGCCATTGAGGAAGGCCGTCTTTACGTCCATTTGGTGGAGCTGCATGTCCTTCGTAGCTGCCACCGCAAGGATTGACCGGATGCTTGTGAACTTGGCGACGGGGGCGAACGTCTCATCGTAGTGCTCGTGCTTACGCTGTGTGTACCCCTTCACCACGAGCCGCTCCTTGTACTTGTCAACCACACCTTCCTTCGTGAACTTGGTCTTGAAGACCCACTTGGAGCCAATGACCTTGGCGTCTTTCGGCCTGTCAACCAGCTACTACGTGTTGTTTTCAGCAATGGACGCCAACTCCGACTTGATGGCAGCGTCCCACTGCTCCCCCTCGGGCCGCGCAAGCACCTCTTGCACGGTCGTTGGTTCCGTTGATGCAACCAGCATACAGCGTGTCATGCCGATCCATCGACCGCTGCCTGCGTCAAAACGCTTTCCTGCTCTCCATTGCCTCCCGCTGCGGTGCGGCAGTCTTCGCGGCGTCTCGTTGCTCTGCTGCGATCCTTCTGACTCAGCCCGCTCCGGTGAATCATCGACCGGACGGATCCCCGAGGATCCCTCCCGCTCTAGTGAACCATCAACCGGATGGGCGGCGCGTCTGGAGTATTTTTCTCCGACGCCCGACGCGAACACCGTCGGGATTGCGCGCTTTGGCACCCGCGGTGCCTCCTTCGACAGATCATTCCGCCGGATCTCCAGCCCTGCTGCATCACTGTCGGAGTCCTTCGCATCGGCTACTACACCTGCTGCAACGCTGCGCTCTGACGCCGCATCATCAACCTCCGCGTCTGCCGGCTCCTCCTCATAGTCAAGGAGCTGGAATCACTCCCCCTGTTTTGGAGTGTTCCCGACGCTCATGTTGTTGCTGCTGCTGCTGAAGCTTTGCTTCTCGTCGAACTCAACGTCACGGCTGTGGATGATCTCTTACGTGCGTGGGGCCCAGAGCTGATACGGCTTTTCCGTGCTCCCATAGCCAAGGAACAAGCACGGCTTCACCCGCAGTTCCAGCTTGCTGTCGCGTCGTTGCACCGCCTGCACCATCGCATGCGCCTTGCACCCGAACACCTTCAAGTGCGCCACGTTTGGCTTGCACCCGCTCCAAACCTCCTGCGGCGTCTTCCAGCCGCCCTTGCCCTCCAGCACCGCTGTTGGGGTGAGGTTGATGGTGTAGCTCGTTGTACGCACAGCCACTGCCCAGAACCCTCGCGGCAACCCCGCATCCACAAGCATGGTCCGCACCATGTTGAGCAGCGTCTGGTTCGCCCGCTCCGCCACTCCGTTGGACTGTGGCAAGTATGGCGTAGTGGGTTCCCACTTGATGCCCTGCTGCTTCATCCACCCGTTGCAGCCCACGTACTCTCCACCATTGTCGCTACTTAGCGCTCTGATCTTCCGTCCAGTCTGCCTCTCCACCGCTGCAACGTACTCCTTCAGTCGGTCCAGGACCTCGTCTTTGCGCTTCATGAAGTACACGTAGAGTTATCTGTTGCAGTCGTCGATGAAGGTGACAAAGCATCTCAAGCCGCTATTTGACGGCATTTTGAACGGTCCACACATGTTGTTGTGCACGACCTCCAGCAGGTGCTTTGCGCGAGCCTCATTCTTGTTGAACGGCTTGCGCCACGCCTTGCCCAAAATGCAAGGTTCGCACTTTTTGTGCGCTGCTACATCTGTTGCCGTGTCTGCACCGTCGATGACGAGGCCGCACACCATGTCGCGCTTTGCCATCTCCTTAACGGTTGCGGGCGTCGAATGTCCCAACCGTCGGTGCCAGAGCTCCAGATCAGCGCTTCCTCCCTCGGCCATGTTGATGACACGCTTTTGTGAGCTCGCTGCGACCGATACCGCGGGGACCAACTTGGTCTCCACGATGTAGAGACCGCCCTCACACTTTGCCTCCAGCACGACCTTGCCGTCGCCGTCGATGCGCACCACTGTGCCTTTCCTGCAGAAGAGCACCTCATATCCCTTGTCCGTCAAGCGGCTAACACTCAGGATGTCAGCCAGGCCGGAGACGTGCTGTACATCACCGATTGTGCACAGCTCCTTCTTACCGCCCGCCACGACTTCCACCTCCATGTCGCCTTGGCTGGCCGCCGGCTCGACTTTGTCGTTCGCGACCACCATTGAATTGGAGGACTTCTCATAGGTGACGAACCCCACCTTCTCGACTTGGATGTGCTCCTCGGCCCCGGAATCCAGGCACCGCCTGTTGGCCTTCTTGAGGAAGTGGTTCTTGTTACTGTTGAGGAGCGACCTGCCCTTGCTGTTTTTCCGCCGGTCTTCGCCTCCTCCTGGCACTCACGAGCCCAATGGCCCTCTTTGCCGAAATTGCGGCAAGCACCTTTCTTGGCGCCCTTCTTGCCGCCGCCCTTTCCGCCACTTCCTCGGCCCCCACTTCCGCCACCCCGTGTTTTGGTGACAAGGGCCGATGAGGAAGACGAGGACTCCCCGCAGCTCCATCGCTGCGCCTCGTTGCGGATGTACTCTGCGACCGCGCCATAGGTGAGCTTGTCCTCCGACCATCCTCCAAGGACAGTGATGAGTGGGTCCCAACTGTCAGGTAGGGCCATGAGGAGGGCCATCGCTTGCAGCTGCATGTCAATCTTCCACCCCACGTCATTGCATTGCGAGGCGAGCGACTCGATCTACTGCATGGCGGAGATGACATCATCTCCCTCTTCGATTCTCATCGTGAGGAGCCGGTTCATCGCAAAGATTTTGTTCGCGAGCGACTTGGATTGGTGGATGGCACAGAGCTTTTGCCAAGCTTCAGCTGCTAGCTTGCAGCCTTGGAAGTAGCACCACTGCGACTCGGTCGTCCCGGACACCAGGGGCATGAGTGCCTCCGTGTTCTTCTTTTCGAAGGCCTGCTTCTCTGGGTCCGTAGCAGTCGCCTCTGTGAGCACCTCCTTTCCGAACATGACATCCAGCAGCCCCTTATGCGAGAGGTGCAGTTCGAACTACCACCTCCATAGCCCGAAGCCCAGGCCGCCTGCATGCTTTTGAATGGGCTGCGTCTCCTTCTGCGCCATGTGCGCAGCTGCTACTCCGACGAGTTCTCAGAACTTCACGGTGACGTCCAAGATGACGATCCCGTGAGCTGCGGAAAACGTGAACGTTGGAGGCGTTCAGACCCGTGGACCCATAACCCTTTGTTAGGTTGAGATCCGCGTGGTGCGGTCCTAACGTTGGTCTGATAGGCTCCATTGGTTCATGTCTACTGTTTTGGGTGAATCTGAGACTAAGCGTGAGCTTTCTGGTCGCCTCACGCAATGTGAGTAGGAATTTAGGGACAGTCAGCTTGCGAAGGAGATAACGTCGTTTTGCGTTACATTTTTTTAACATGGACATGATCACAACATTTATAGGGCTATTCATGAGGTCTCCAACGCACCAAACCGTGCGCGATTCGGTCAAGCATAGCCCAAGTTATGCTTGCCGAAGCGCAGGTCTCACTCAACACAGAAGCCTGACGCCGCCACTTGCCGTGGCGCCTTCGTTCACGTGCAAAGCGCCTTTCCCAATGCGCATATCCCATTGCACATGGTGTGGGGGTCCCCTGCACTGTTTCCACGCACCCTACCCACTTTTGGGTCGTGTTTGGTGATGGGGTGTGACGAGGTTCGAAACCTGTTCGTGGACCTGCTGTCAGAGTTTTGACCAAGTCCCCGAGTAACAAAATGTACTACTGAGTTTCGGACGTCGAGCCAGGTTTTTAGCTAAGTCCCTCAGTAACAACCTGCACTACTCGATCTGGTGGATGATCCGCCGGATCAGGTGGATCATCCACCGGACGCCTCGGCAGGCCTATTTGAGCAATTTCTCCAGATGGTAGTTTTGTTTCTCGGTCCGGTCGATTATCGACCAGATTTTGAGTCGCAACCGGCTCCAAGAGCCGCTGCCCATACCCCAACTTTGGAAGGCCCTATTTCCCTCGATACTTGTCTGATTTCGGCGAAACAACTTCGACCGGATTCAGCGAATCATCAAATTTCATGGCAATCCTCCATTTGAGGATCCGAGAAATCTTCGGATTGCTCGGATCCTCAAAGTTTCCAGATCCGCCGGAGCGGCGTTTCCACTTTCTGGCGGCTTTTCGGCGCCTCCCGGCGCCGCACTTGGGCATGCGGAGGGGCAATTTTTCAACACTACAACATGCTAGAAATACTACATGGGACTCCACACGGGCTTCTTGCACCGCGGGTGTTATCCCTTACTCACATATGGTACAATACCAACCCCTGTGTTCCCCATACTCTAGCACCCTTCCTTTCCCTCCGCTACCTACCCATCCTATGTCTTCTTCTCTTGCTCCTCAGAGTCTCCGCGGTTCGTCATGTCCAGCACTGCGATGCGGTGGTGTTCGTTCTTCTCCCACATAATCGATACTCTGTGCCTTCTCTTGATTTGCGGATCCACGGTGCCTGATGTATCCCCGTATCTCAGAGGCTTGTCTAGCTTCCTGTGATCACTGCAGTTGTCCTTAGCGCCTCGTGGTTTTGACGTTGTCTCTTGACCTCTGCCATCACGATACGTGGCTGCGTGGACGTGTGACTCCAGCTTTCCTGCCACTAGCTTTGCAGGTCCCTTTACCCCCGCTGCTCCTCCCTTTCGCTCGACCGTACAGGCATGAGAACCAGCGTCCTCCATCCTTTGTCTTGCTTCCTGCTTCCGTGGATTGATTCATCCATTCCACAGAAGCCTCAGCTGCCCGCGGATAATCCTACAAGTGCGGGGAAAATGCTGTTAACACACTTGCGTTTTTGCCAGTGTCTGTCCCTTCTAGCACACTTGCTCCCATGCCACTCTCATTCCCTCCTAGGACATCTGCTCCGGTGCCATTTTGAGTCCCTTCTGGCACACGTGCTTGCATGCCAGTATCGTTCCCTTCTTGCACACTTGCCTTTGTGCCAGTGCCAGTCCTTTCTGGCACACCTGCTTCCGTGCCTATGTCGATTTTCTCTGGCACATATCGTCTCATGCCTGTGGCAGTCTCCTTAGTCACACCTGGTCCTCTGTCTATATTGCTTCCCTGACGCGCAAACCAGTACCTGTCCATGATCTTCCTACAACCTCTTCCCTTCCTTGTGAGCCTGTAGTCCCTTTGGCAATAGACCAGCCGCTTGCTACGTAGCCAGAGGTGAGCACCTAAGCTTTGTGCTACTCTCGTGATCCTGGTAGTCGTCTTTGATCACTGGCCTCTAGGGCTCAACGGACAGTCGATTTGGTTCCTAGAAGCTCCACTTGTAGTGTTTGAGGTGGCGGTCCTGGCATGAAGGCCCTTGGCTTGAGTGTCCACACAGACTATACTCAGGTGCATTTGGCGT
>SZWC01017807.1:7347-17456 GCA_023375785.1 Penium margaritaceum | reverse complement strand
CTCCTCCTCCTCCTCCTCCTCCTCCTCCTCCCCCTCCTCCTCCTCCTCCTTTCCTCCTCCTCCTCCTCCTCCTCCTATTCCTCCTCCTTCACATCAATTGTATTCCAGGAGTGTCCACTCCACTTCAGGATCCGCAACAGGTTGATATAGTGGTATTCCATTGAAAATCTGAAGATATCTATGCAGGAATTGAGTGGCCGGAAGATTCACCCCCCTTCCAACAGCTGCTACAATATTACAAAAACAGATGGGAGTAAAGGCCATACGATTTACCGAGCATTGTACGTTTGGAGTCGAACGGGTTTCTAAAGCTGGTTTACAGTGTCTTATTATGCAAGTGATTGAATATCCTCTCTCTCCCTCTCTCTCTCTCTCTCTCTCTCTCTCTCTCTCTCTCTCTCTCTCTCTCTCACCCACACACACACACATAGACAGACACACACACATAGACAGACACACACACATAGACAGACACACACACATAGACAGACACACACACATAGACAGACACACACACATAGACAGACACACACACATAGACAGACACACACACATAGACAGACACACACACATAGACAGACACACACACATAGACAGACACACACACATAGACAGACACACACACATAGACAGACACACACACATAGACAGACACACACACATAGACAGACACACACACATAGACAGACACACACACATAGACAGACACACACACATAGACAGACACACACACATAGACAGACACACACACATAGACAGACACACACACACGCACACACACACATACAAACACACACACACACACACACACACACACACACACACACACAGACACACACACCCACACACACACTCAGTTACTCACTCACTCTCTTCCTGTCTCGTGCTCTCTTTATCCTTCTTTTTTTTACTCTTACTATCTTGCTTTACCTTTCACACATTATTATTCCCTCCCTCTCTGCCTACAATCAAGTTACCTACCCTCCCTCCTCCCCTTTCTCTTTTCCTTCCCCTTGCCTGTATTTCCTCCATCCCTTCCCCCCTTCCTCCTTCTTTTGCTCCTGAGCTCCTTCATTGCCATCACTTATCTTGTTGTATGAATTTCACAACATAATCAAGGCAGGGAATCCCAATCAGAGTGGTGGCCAACGAGTTCATGTCCTCTTCCCCACAGAGTCCCCCTCTTCATGTAAGGGTACACAACCGACAAGATCAGCAATTACTAGAATGGAGCTAGGTTAAAGGATTTAATCTTTTAAATGTTTTCTTTCTTTTCATTCAATCCTGTCAACCAATGGGTAGGCCAGTGGCCTGGTGCCACTCAGAGCACCAAATGGTGGGTGGAATAGTATTCTAGAATTGCCCAAGAAATCTGCAGATCCTATTGGCCAAGGATTCAAATTTGGGACCTCCATCCCAGAGGTACACAAGTCTAGAGTGATATCCAGTGCGCCAGAAGTGGATAGCACTCTATCAATTTTTTTTGACTCAACCAGGACCATGGATCCTGTATAATATCCACGGATCATAAGTCTTTCCTCAGGGTTCTGTGAAAATAAAAACTTACATAACATGGTTTCTGAATTGAATTAATAAATTGGTATTATTTCCGGTTCAAACTTCCCTTTGGCAGGGGGTAAAAAAACTTTACATTTCATGTCTTCTTAGTGAACACACTGGTATCATTTTTTACATATATTTAGTTTATTGAATTCACTTTCCCGTCTACTATTTACTCTAATTTTTTTCTCTTCAATTTTTTAATATGCTAAGTACACCCAGTGAGTTCACCCGGTGCTCTTAGTGATTACAATGCACATTTCTGTGCACCGTGTCTTCATCACACAACAATGTTGCAATTTTTTAGTAATGTTTTGGGTTTAATACACTTGCTTTGTACTTTTTAGGGAAAAGGAGTGATGGTATTGCACACAGCTTCTGTGCTGGTAACCAGCACACTGCTGCTAGTCAAGAACATCCATGTGCGCAATGCCATTGCTGATAGTCATGTTAATGATTGACTGAACGCTAGCATATCATGTCTAAACATTACAGCAAGCAAGTTAGAGATATTAAACTATATTCATCCTGGCTCTAAAGAGATCTTTGCATTCAGCCACACAAATAAGCAAGAGGAACAAAAAGTGGAAAGGAATCTGACTCGTAGTTATGAAGAAATGACCGACATGCAAACCTTGCTTCCAACATAACTACGTCCTCATCCTCAATCTTCCTTACCCCATCCTCCATACCTAGTATCATCTCCATGCATTCATCCTTGTACACATATAGAGTAAAGTTCTCCAGTTCCTCACATGCCATAACGATGAGCTTCTACCATTCTTTTCAGCAATGTTGATTCACATTTCTTCTCTTTTGTAATCTTCTACAACAATGCCCGAGGGAGACATTCACAGTCCAGCTGGGACTTCTTCTTCATCCAGCTATTCATGTCCAGCAGATTTTCCGCTGTCAACTTTTGCAGAGAGTCTCTGAAACCTGTGATCATATGCCTTCCAGGTGAAAACAAATTCTCAGAAGGAGTAGCGGTGGCTGGAACCACAAGCACACTCACGGCTGCCAGGAAAAGTGACAGAAACTGCTTCTGCACCTTCCTGCAGTGTCTAAGTACCATGCACGCCAGATTTTGCTGTGGCAACCATGCCCAAATTTTCAGGTTATCCTCAAATGAATGCATTTCCCCATGCTCTACTTGTGGCTTTGTCTCTTTCATTGGATCTTCCAGAGCCTGCGCCAGCAAATCATCATCCTCAGTTGGAGGTGAGGATGTGGCCAAAGCTGGTGTTTTCTCCTCTGCTATTTCCTATGCTGATCTGCGTGCTGTTGGATCTGCCATGGGCCTAGCTTCTTCTACTGCTGCACACTCTGCAGGGTTTGCTACTGGTTTTTCTGGTTCTGCTATGCACCCTGCTGCTAACTCTACTGCTTCTGGTTTTACTGAGGGCTCTTGGCCGGTTGTAAAGACAATTCTGCATTATTTTCTTCCTTCTCTGCTTCCAGAACCTGTCATGGTACGGGTGCAGTATGGTGACCATCTTCATGTGAAATTATGCGGCCCGAATCATGCCCATGATCTTGCTTTTCTGTTCAAACCACCAGAGGCAAAAGTGTGGATTTTCTGCCATCCCGAGAGCGTGGTGGTCAATGAGCAGCAATGCATATCTTTTAAGCTTGTCTTGAAAATTCTTGATGAAGTCATTGATTTCGAAGAGAAACGAAGCCTTTGCATCAGGATGCCAAACTTTGGCTCTCCTCATGCTCCTAAAATGCGCCTTGACCATTCTCACCTGCAGATTTTCCAGGTTGTCAAGCGTGGAGTAAAAACTGGAATAACAAGGTTGAGATTTTGATGCATTGAGCCACTGAATTTGTGCATGTTTTGAATGGATTCAGAAGGAAAATGCTAGGGGAAATGAGAAGCTAGTCATTCCAGGATGGCTTGACAGACAAAAGGAAGACAAGGGATCCCAGCCATTTTTTCATTATATTTCTCAAAGATTGATTGCTTCGTTCAGGATCTTCATGCATAGATGAAACCTGTGCCCGAAGGATCATGTGAACAAGGTGTTTGCATGTCAGCCATGTGAAAACACTAGCGGCTGAAACACGATGCTGTAGTTTTGGTGGTCAAAGAGCAAGAAGTAGCCCAGAAGCTAAACTTCCCAACCAAAAATGCAGTGAACAAAGGCATATTGAAGCAGTTGAAGAAGTGGGGGTGAATACAGGAAACAAATTCTTCAGCCAAGGTGTGGCAGCTGTTGGATCAGTGTTCAAAATCTGTACTTTAAAGGCTGTAATTGAAAGCGTGTCATGTACAAAATCTGCAGTTTCATCTTAATAGAGTCCAACTGGCTGCAGCAGGTGTTCTGGCATACGACCTACCTTGCCGCATGACAATCAGTTGGCAAATAACAACATTAGTGACTGTGTCCCGCAAACGCATGAAGAGATAATTGCTGAGGTGAAATTGGAAGAAGAAATATTGAAAGAGACAGCTGGAAGGGTGAGGACCACATGAAATACCTGGATGTAAAAGCGCACTGTATTTTAGAGTTTCAGATGACGGTACTCACCATCTCCTTCCTGGCTCACCCAGTCAGCCCCAATCTGCAGAATACCTCTACTTCAGTGGCCAGTGCACTGAATCAGTGGGGGGTTCTTTGACCAAATTTCCTTTCTGAAATTCGAGATTTATCCTGCAGATGATGCCATTAAGACTTGACATGCTGCCAGAGTAGAGAACCACACCATCCCATGTGCTGCATAAGCTCTGCTTTCTTAAGGCCACAACAGCTGCTTTGGACACATCACGGGCCTTGAAATAAAGGATTTCTTGGGCCATGACAATGTTGAGGCCATTTTCATGAGACCTGCGCCATCACCATGTTTGTGTCTCGATCCACCCCATAGGAACAGTCACTCAATGCGGCAATGGTGGCTGAATTCTGGTACCTGTCACTGCACTTGTCACCAAGACAAGGTGGAATGCGACCATTGACATGATGGAGCATGTCATCATCCTCAAAGAAGTTCTCTTAGAAGGGATCCTGGATAGAGGATCTTTCTCTCTTGACCATCTCAAACAACTCTCTCTCTCTCTCTCTCTCTCTCTCTCTCTCTCCCCTCTCTCTCTGTGTCTCTCTCTCCTCTCTCTCTCATTTCAAATTATTTTGATTCCTAATCTGTGTTTTTCTGTGTTCACAATTGACTTCTCAAATACTTGTGCAAGTTGTGCGACAGACAAAAGCACCATTGTGATGTGAACAACCATGTTGATGACTGGCTTATTTCTGGCGTACCACCGGTGGACTGGCGAGCTGGCATGCCCAACAATTAATGACCAGTGGCTCATCAGAATGGATCAGCCTCTAGCCTTCTTCTTTTTGTGGTAACGAGCAGTGGCTAACTACCACTGGGAACTTCCCTACTAGTGGTTGCTGATTATCTTTGACAATCATTGGACCATTGGCATGCAGCCAATGAGTGGCTGGATAGCAGTCAGCACAATGCCTTTGGATTTCTGCATCCATATGGAGTCCTGCTGATGACTTTTTGAATGGGTGCCATCCTCGGTGTAGTTTAAGATTCCTTAATGAGTTCGAAGAAATATTCTACTTTTGGATCAACCAATGAAATAATTTTATGAACATGGTACACAATGGTTGCACTAAAAATTGACAACATAAATGAGATAAATGGGGAATAGACATGTTCTCAACTCTAAAAAAAATTCATTTCAACAGGACACATGACTCATGGGTGCATGTGTGAGCACATTTGGTGCCAGATGTGCAGCTGTGCACCAGTGTGTCTAGCAAGACTGTGAGGGATGAAAACAATAAGGGGATATGCATGCACGTACGTTCAACATCCAAGATTTCTGTCTATTTTTTCCCTTCAAGAGATATAAAATTGAGCTGTAATTTCCATTCCCAAATCATGAGTGAATGTAGATTCATTGGAATTTATTATGTTAGCTATGTTTCTGAGCCTAGCGACAATGAATGTGTTTGGAGAACAGGGTGAAATTAAAAACCTTCCATATCTGGATCAGCCCAAGCATCATGCTAGTCAAAGAGAAGACATGATTTGCCCCTTCAACTAGGCCATATGGAACAAGAATACCAAACATTGCTAAAAATTCCACAACCATTTTGACAAACTGAAAAGTGACAGTCACTTCAAGCACAAATTTGATTTGAATTACTTTCTGAGGCCCAACCTGAACTCTGTACAAACATTGATCATATTAGTTTTCCCAATCTTGATGTGGTTGGTGGTAAAACATCTGTTCTTGATAAATGTGTTGTTCATTGAACCAGACTCACACCCCCCTTCTTCTCCTCCTCCTTCATCTTATTGTTTGGGAGGTTTTTCATAACCCATCAGCACAGGGAAATTAAAGTAAGGCCCAACTATTCATCAAATTTTGTGTGGAATAGAACATTTTGAATTACATGTTACTTTCTTTCTAATCATCCATGATCAACTTACCTCTGAATTCAATAGGCACTTCCTGATGCATGATTCTCTTGATAGTCATGTTTGCAAAGGCGACGGTGATGCATACTTCAGTCATGACAGCAACAAGCACGTGCATATCATTTTGTAAGGGGAACTTCAGCAAAGAGGATGGATTCATGCAAATGAGAGCTTTGAGGGCGTCAGCATGTGAGCCATGTAGGCATGTGGGATTGTACCCTTGGGTGCATCTTAAGGTTGTGTGGCATGCTTCCTTCCGGCATGGCCCCAAAGCAAGGAAGCAGGAGATGGCGGCAAGAGAGCCTATGTACAGCACATAAATGGATAAATGTGAACACAAGAATGAGTAGGAGAACTTTTGGATCCATGGCCACGTACAGTTACATGGAAAAGTGATGAGTTAGGGCTGTGTAGGGTGGGGCCTATGTGGGAAGGGTTTTGTTTTTGGTGCACTGCCTCACTGAATTACCTTGGCCTTTTTTCTGCTGTACATGCTAATTCAGAAAACTGACTGAGAGGATGCTCGCATATTTGTGTCAATGTGCGTGCAGCAGAGGCTGCACATGTTGAGTCACAAGACCCAAGTGATTTCTGCCCACTGTTAATGTTATGTTGTAGGTTTGTAGGTCCATCACTAGCTACCCAGTGTTTTGACATTGTCAACAGTTGATGCTGAAGGCACTGGCGGGTGATGGAATCATCATGTTTTCCAGTCCTCAACTCTCAAAATATAATCATTCTTCCTTTTCTAACTGCATGAATGTGCTTGCAACTAGGAGGTTTTGGTAAAATCCAGGTTTGGGATTTCTAAACACAGCCCATGCTTTTGACAGTTTTTGGTCAGGGAAATCTCATCCATTTCTTTTTTCCATTAAATTGATGGATTAGTAAGCTGAGTACCAAAATGAACAGATCCAAGCGTTGGCTCATCATAGGAAGGTTCTCCACTGTAGTCTCCTTCTTTATTGCTAATCAGTCATTTCTCAGTTTTCACCTGGCAGGGCTAGCTTAACAGCTTACCTTTACTTTACCCATGGCATTCTAGCTGTGAGTATCCGCCATGGCTTGGTATAAATGGAGAATAAAACTGCGATGAGACTTTCCATACTCAGCCTGTACACCCAAAGGATGAATGTGACAATGAAAATGCACAGGAGAGCCTGTGGATCCATGGCCGTACAGGGATCTGTAATAGTGGTGGGTAAGGGTTTTGTGGAGGTAGCTTAGGTGTAGGGAAGGTTTGGAGGTGCAGTGCATTGGATCGGAGGGGGAGGGGGTTTATCTCATAAGCGTCTAATTCTTTTTCTAGGATTTTCAATTCCAAGGAATGGCCTTGATAAGTCTGTATTGCAGGAAAGAAAATTAGTTCTCTTTTTCTGTGGGTATAGTGTTCCTTTGGCAGGGTCACTCAGTGCATTCAAAACACTGTCAAAACATTTCAAAATGCTGAATAAATCCACCAACCTATCTGCAAGTTTGACTTCGATCAATAGCCGTCCTGGAGATCCAGCGCGGGGTGCGGCAGGGTGACCTGTTTGGGCCTGTTCTTTTCGACTTGGCCCTTCTGCCGGTCTTGGAAGCGGGTGCGGCAGAGTTGCATAGCCAGGAGGGGGCTGCGCTGGGGCATGTCGGGGCCTTCCAGGATGGCACCACAATTTGCGTGGAGCCGGAGGCCTTGGCCAGGTGCTTCTCTTCCATGCTCCAGGTGGCCAGCGACCAGGGGCTTCAGGTTCAGCCAAAGAATTGTCTCCTGTGGCGGAGGACGGGGGGTGCTCTTCCAGGTGTGTTGGCAGGGATTCCATCGACAGTGGAGGGATTGGAGCTGTTGGGCTGTCCCATTGGTTCTGCTGGCTTCCAGAGGGGCTGGGGGGAGGAGTGGTTGGCTGAGCAGACCCGTGAGCTCCAGCTGCTGCCGTGGCTAGAGGATCCGCAGACGGCGGCAACGATGCTTCGGCTTTGCATTGTGCCCCAGGCGGACTTCCTTGTGCGCGCTCTGCCCCCTGACACTGACTGGCTGCAGGTGCTGCGAGATTTCCATTCTGCAGTGTGGTGCGCTCTCCTGGGCATCCTGGGGGTGGTGGAGGTGCTGCCGGATTCCCATGCTGACGCTCTGCAGGGGTTGGCGTGGCTCCAGGCACAGTTGCCGTTTGACGCCGGGGGTATGGACCTCTTTAGTGCGGCGCCGAGGGCTCACCTTGCCTACACAGGCTCTTCTGCGGCCTTGCTCCAGTCTCTTCATGACCTCTTTGGCCACCACCTCCCCGCGACTCGTGAGATGGAGTTGTTGTGTCCTCTTTGGGAGGATGTTGTGGAGCACCTGCCTGCTTCCATTTTCGCACGCTTGCCCCCGCTCGAGGTCCTTCGCCAGTGTGCTGGGCGGGGTTTGTACCAGCAGCTCAGCCCGTCCTTCTTCCACTTCCAGCGTCTTCAGTGGCTGAAGGAGGTGGAGATGGTTGGGGCTGCGCTGTTCCCGGAGGTGTGCGAGGCTATGGTGCGGAGGAGCTTGGCGGTGGGGTCCCGCGGGGCGACTCTCTGGCTTCAAGCCAGCCCAGCGGGTCCTGGTGATTGCCTCTACTTGGCCCCAGCCAACTTTTGCCTCCACGCCCAGCCTTGGCCAGGTCTGCCACTGGGATACCTCTCCATCCATGGTGGTCACGGCCTCCTGCCGGCGGATGTCACGTGCCGTGTGGGATCTGGGCCAATTATTCGCGTCCACCATGCCATCCGAGACGAATTGGCGGAGATCTGCCGGGAGCATTCCCTCAGGTTGATGGTGGAGCCGGAGGGCTTGTTGCCGGGGGTGCAACGGCCGGATGTCCTTGTGTTTGACTCGGCCCAGGGCACAGTGTGGGTGGTAGACGTCACCACGGTAGACGCCCAGTCGGACAAGGTGAAGGAGGAGGGGCAGGCTCTTCCGGCGGTGGAGGCCGCAAAGGAGAAGCACTATAGGGCCGCCCTTGCGCAGCAGCCGGGGTACCGGCAGCGTATGGTGGCTTGGGAGACCTTCGGCGGTCTTGGCCCGGATTGTTGGCGCTTCGTCCGTCGGTTGGCGGCGTTGTGCCTCGAGAGGGGTCGGGGCAGGCGCAGTGAGGCTGACCAGCCTGGGTGGTCGGCGCGGGCGGTGTCCTTGTTCGCGCAGTGGCTCTTCGTTGCTGGGATTTGGCAGCAGTGTGATGTGCTTCGCGACGTCAGCTTGTGGCGTGGGGGACTGGACCCTTCGCTAGGCAGTGTCATGCCTGTTGAGCTGCCACGGCCGTGGCCCCTTGGCCCTCTTACGTTGTCTCACCTTTGCTACTCTGTGCCGTTGGACGGTGAGGAGAGTCTCCTCAGTCCTTGATGCTTGTTTCCCTGCTTTTCCTCTCGACCTTCTTGTGCTGTGGGTAGCAGCATTTGCATGCTTTCATACCCCAATGTTGTTCCGGTCAGGGGCGGCGTTTGCATGTTCCTTCTCATTAATCAAGATTGACCGGAAAAAAAAAAGGATATTACAACCTGGTATTGTGTGCAAAACAACAGAAAATTCACAGAAACTGTGTGCAAGCCGGTTCTAAGGACCCATTCAGCATCATGGTAACACTTTCCTTCGATGATGAAACTAAAAGACTAGCCTGTTTGTGTCTTTCTATACTTATTTTATCACTTGTGAAATCATAGGGACTCATTCTTTTTTAATATCACGTTCTTACACAAAGCTTTTGGAAGTCCCTTGATGCTTTCTCGGTTGCAACACATCAAGCTGTGCGGGGATCAAAGTTAAAACAGGTCCTTTTTTTTGCTGGCCCATTGCATGAAGAAACCAGAAAGAACATGTTTGTGCAAAAAAAATCAATTTTTTTTGTGATTCTAGGGCAAATGCGAGCATGGGAGAATGATTACATCTGACATTTTGCAATATGGGTGTTCTGCACATTTTTCCGCAGTATGATTATAAAAGCGAAACAAAGATGACCAATTCTCCTCTTTGAGTAAGCTGAATGCATGCACAATATTGCCTATATCATGTGAAGTATTATCAAAAACATGTTTTTTGGGCCATTCATGTAGTTTCCCAAATTTCCACCGTTTTGCAAGACTTGCGACACAAACATTGCATTTGGGGGGGGGGG
>SZWC01017806.1:26238-49135 GCA_023375785.1 Penium margaritaceum | reverse complement strand
GCCGCTGCAACAGCAGCAGCCGCCGCCGCCGCACGACCAACAGCTGCCGCCGCTGCCGCAGCAGAACCAACCGCCGCCGCCATTGCAGCAGCAGCAGCCACCGCCTCGGCAGCAGCAGTTGCCGCCGCCGCAACAGCAGCAGCCGCCGCCCCTGCAGCAGCAGCCGCCGCCGCCATTGCAGCAGCGGCAGCCACCGCCTCCGCAACAGCAGCTGCCGCCGCTGCAGCAACAGCAGCCGCCGCCTCTACAGCAGCAGCCGCCACCGCCGCTGCAGCAGCAGCCGCCGCCCATCCAGCAGCAGCCGCCGCCGCTACAACAACAGCAGCCGCCGCCTCTACAGCAGCAGCCGCCACCGCTGCAGCAGCAGNGCTTGCGGCGCTGCAGCCAGTCGCCTCCCAAACCGCCACCAGCGCGCTGCCGTCCTTCATACCTCCAGGGCACGCCAGCCCAGCTGTGTCTGCTGCCACGTACTACCTGGCACAACAGCAGACTCAGCGTCAGCGGCAGACAGTCACCTCCGTCCTTGGCCCCACTCCGGGTGCCAGCCGCAGGCAGAAGGACTTTGAGACGCCGCCGCCGCCGCTTCAGGCCGGCGAGCAGTTCCGAAGCTGGGAACTTAGCTTCCGGATCTGGGCGCAGGGTGAGGGTCTGTGGGCATATTACACCCTCCCTTACGACCCCACCCAGGCCGACCAGTTGTATGACGCTGGTCGCGCCGCCCGTGCTCTTGTCCCAGTCGCCCCTCCAGCTTCCCGCCTGGCCTTAGAACCTTTCCTCGGCGACGTCACGGCTGGCGCCATCCCAGACCCTGCAGCCGCCTGGCACGTCCTCACCAGGCCCCATCGCCTCTCCAGCGACGCTGAGATCAGCCGTCTCCTCCGGGAGTTCAACTCCCTGCACATGGGGGAGACCGAGACGGTCACTGCCTACTGGCAGCGGGCGGAGGACATCCTCCGTCGTCTCGGCACATCTGCTCCGCCCCCTCTGTCCGCGCTCCTCACCATAAAGCGCGGCGCCACTAGCGACTACGCCGACTTCTTCGTACACTACCCCCAGGATGTCCTCTCCACCATGGCGACCCAGGGCACCCTCATGCCCTGGGCATACGAGCTCTTCCTCCGTATTGAGGAAGCTCGCCAGGAGTACCAGCTCCATCGTGCGGAGGCGCTTGCATCCCCTGCTGTCGCCTCCCCAGCTGTCGCCTCCCCTGCCGTTGCCTCCGTGGCCGTCGCCTCTCCCGTCGCAGCAGCCTCATCGTCGTCGGGGAAGAAGAAGAAGAACCGGAACAAGAAAGGCAAGGGTCAGCCGCAGCAGCAGCAGCAGCAGTCGTCGGCAGGTTCCAGCGGTGGTGGCTCGGTGTGCCACAACTGTGGTCAGCCCGGGCATGGATGGTACACGTGCCCCATCCCGACGGACGAGGCGCGCATCCTCGCTACCTTGCGACGCCAGCGGGAGCGACGCCTCTCCTCTGCCGCCGTCGCTGCTGCTGGCCCGACCTCATTGACCTCGTCCAGCGGCTCTGCCCCTCCGGCAGCTCCACCTGTCCCGCAGACACCCGTGCCGCAGCAGTGCTACCCGCAGCCGTCGGCGCCCCCGCCTCCTTCACCAGCGCAGCTCTCCTACTACCCGAGCTCCGGCGCCGTCACTCCGCAACAACGCTGCTGGAACGGTCATTCCGCTTGAGCTCCAAGCTGGTAGTCTGCCACAAAATGACACAAGGACACCACCATGGTCCGCATCAGGGATCTCCACGAGTATGGACACGGCCGAGTGGTCACAATAAACTGTACAGGTCGACAGGAACGTCACATGTCACAACACTCCCCCATGACCCCATGGTACGCATGTCCATACACATGCAGCAATGAGACGAGAACAAAAAAACAAGTGCAACGACAAATGGGACACGAACACGGACGCACCCCACACTCAACCACTCTCAGGTAATAGGCAAAGCCCAACAAAACAGATGGCCACCCGGAACATTCCGTGTGCTAGTGCCTTCGTCAAGAAGTCAGCACGTTGCATGTCAGTGCCAACCCAAATGACGGAGATCACGTGTCGTCCCACCACATTACGTAAAAAGTGATGATCAACCGCAATTTGCTTCGTGTGAGCATGAAAGACACCATAGTTCTCTGGAATGGTAAAAGCACTCTGGTCGTCGCACCGAAGCACAATGGCAGGTACTGACTGACCCAGCTGAAGGAACAGGGACTGCAACCATACCGCCTTAGCAACCCCTGTACCCAAAGCACCATACTCTGCCTCCGATGAGCTACGTGCAATGCAACGCTGCTTCCCGCTGTGCCAGGACATAGCGATACCACCGAGCAAGAGCACATAACCGGTGCGACTGCGTCCATCTTGGCTCCGGGTCCAGTCGTTGTCAGTGTAGCCGTCAAGGACCACCAAACACTACCGGTGAAAGCAGAGTTCGAGGTATGGTGTGGAGACCACGTACCGCACCACTCGCACAGCCGCATGAAGGGCTCTAGTGCGTGGAGTCTGCGTAAACTGGGCAAGGAGGTTGACAATAAAGGAGATGTCAGGACGTGTGGTAGTGGCGAGGTACATCAGAGATCCGATGAGACGGAGGTACAAGGTCACATCCACTGTCTCTCCCAGCTGTGTGGGATCGTCCACCTTCAGGGCATCCTGCCCGTCAGGCTTGAGAGGTGTGGAAGCCGTGGGCACTGCGGCGAGGTGGTTTCTCAAGCACTCCCCCACAACACGTGCATATCGGGCTTGATGCACTAGTAGAGAACAAAGTCTGTGGTCTCGCACGATCTCCATGCCATGAAACACTACTGCATGACCAAGGTCCTTCATCCTGTAGGCAGTCTGGAGGACAGCCTTGGCCTCCTTCACGGCCTCTTGTGAAGGAGACGCAATCAAAAGGTCATTGACATAGACCACGATGGTTGTGAACCGCTCAGGCGTCCGTCGGATGAAGAGAGAGAGAGATCTGCATCGCTCTGTACACTCCCGCACGAGTCAGGGTGCCAGTGATCTCTTGGTTCTAACACCGAGGAATCTGCTTGAGGTCGTACAAGGACTTGCGCAAGCGCCAGACCTTGTCACCGTCCTCAAAGCCAGGTGGCTGAGCCATGTAAATCTCCTCATCCAGAGAGCCATGGAGGAGCGCATTCTTCACATCCATTTGGTACAGTTCCTAGTCATGTTGAGCCACTACAGCGAACAGAGCTCGAGTTGAGGTCATGCGGCCGACAGGGGCAAAGGTGTCAGTGCAATCGATGCCCTCAATCTGAGAGTACCCCATGACGACCAAACGAGCCTTGTGGCATTCCAGTGAGCCATCCAGCTTCATTTTCTTGCAAAAGACCCACTTGATCTGAATAGCCTTCCTCCTAGGTGGAAGGTTGACTGGCTCGTAAACTCTGTGCTCTTGGATGGTGCAAAGCTCAACCTTGCAGACAGCATGCCAAGCGGCAGCATCTTGTGATGAGAGAGCTTCCCTCAATATGCCCGGGTGTAGCGCCATAGAGGGAGAGCTCTGCGTGGCATGAGCGAATGCATTAGTGCTAGGTCTGATGACCACAAGATCGGCTACTGCATCATAAGCGATATGAAACTCGTGAGTGACGAGATCGTGTCGTACGGGACACATTGGATGTAGCTTTGTGTGCTCAGTGCGGACACTCAGGCTTAGGGCCTTTGTGCCGGGATCACCACTCGTGATGCTGCGAGTGGAGCGCCTCGGTACGGGACCAGACACTCGCAAAGCTCTGAAGTCCAATGGTCGAAGATGACCGCCAGGCTCACGGGAGTAACCTGGACTCGAGGAGCGCACCTTAGGCTTAGGAACAGGCACGATTGCTACTAGGGAGGGCTGAGGCAAGGGAGATGGTGATGCTGTACGAAGAGTTGTATGTGTGGGAGACACAGGACTCAGTCTGACAGTAGGAGCAGGTGAGGCAGGATCACTCATTAAGGGAGGAGTGCCGATGGACACAGGTATGGTCACAGGAGTACGGACAGGTACAAGATCATTTGTACCTGTGGGGTGCGAGGGAACAGGGGTAGACGCCAGCGGTGCTGGAGAGGTCGCCGAGCCGACAGCGATGATTGCTGGGTCATCAAGAACCGGGGACCGCGAAGTGGAGGGAGCTCGAATGGGCACATCAACCAGGCGAGAGGTGCTCACAGGCGCAGACTCCCACATCCGTCAAGAAACCTCATACGTAGGAACGTGCATGATGGACAGTGATGTCATCAGTGTCAGATCTCCATAGGTGAGGGACTCAAAGAAGAGCACGTCGTAAGACTTAACAATGCGACGACAAGCAGGGTCCCAAAAGCGCCAGGCCTTCGACCGCGGGGAGATGCCTACTAAGGCACACGAGCGACCCCGTGGTGAGACCTTGGACCCCTACTGGTCTTCGGTGTACCACACAGAAGCCAAGGATCCCCAGATGTGAGCGAGGCGCAGGTTGGCACGAAGGTCGAACCTGAGCTCATACACTCTGACATGGTCCAGAAGAGGACCGTGCGAGAGGCGGTTCCAGACCCAAGTCATATAGGCAAAACCTTTAGAAGTGAAGAACTCTAGGAGATCTCACTCAAACTGCATAGCGCAAACCGCATCCTCCATGGTGCGATTCCTGTGGTCAAAAACAGCGTTCTGCTGAGGAGTAGCAGGACCGGAGACCTGGTGAAAAATCCCGTGCTTGGCGAAGAAGCTGTCCATCTCGCCAAGGAACTCGCCTTCGCGATTTGAGCGGAAGGTATGCAGCGTGTGGCAGGACTGACGCTCAGCCATCACTAGCCAGAGGCAAACCACAAGAGCTGCGTCACTCTTCTGGCACAAGCTGTAGACCCATCGTTAGCCAGGATCAGGTCGTATCGACCTCGATCGGACAGAGACTCGACAGGAAGAGGACCAAGGAAGTCCGAATGGACTAAATCAAGAGGACGAAATGGACGTGAACGGGAGTCTGGGTAGATGCACCGATGCATCTTACCCTGAACGAAGAAGAGACGGTCGGTTTTGGACATCCTCTCGAAAGAAGCCGCGTAAAGACCGACAGCAGGCTGTGTCCGAAGGAGCTTCGACACAGTGTCGGAGCCCACATGATACAAATGGCGATGAAGCAATCGCTAGTGCTCAAGAGACCAAACGCCAGTGAAAAAAACACGAGCTAAAGGGTAGGGGGAGCAAGGAGCAGAAGTCTAAGAGACACGATAGAGGTCATCCACAACAAAGGCACGGAGAATAAAACTACGAGTGTGAATGGCAGTCATAGTCACGAAGTCTGCAGTGTGCTCCACAGATAGTCCCATCAGTGTGCAGACATGGACAGAGAGCATGTTACGCTCAAGGTCAGGCACAAACAGCACCTCAAAAAGATACACGGGGCCAGATGGACCATCGAAACACACAGCCCCAACACCCTGGACTGGCAAGGACTGACCAAAGCCTGTGCAAACGAAACAAACAGACGCAGTAGGGCTGAGAACAACGAAGTCACTACGACGATAGGTCATGTGATGAGTGGCACCGGAATCAATGATCCAAGTGCCATCGCAATCACGACTAGAGGACGTCAGTGTACAACGGGCAACGAAACACTCGGCCTCAGACGGACACTGGGCAGCAGGTGGGGAGGACCGACGAAGAGCACAAAGGTGAGACTCATGAATCCAATCGGTATAGTCAGGCCCATCTTTATCACATGCCGACTGTTCCCCTCCACACAAGTCATCCCGAGCCACAAGAACAGACAAACACACAGTCTGTGAACCACCCAGCTCTGACAACAGACTCGCACCTCCCTGGAAGCGAAGTGCCAGAAGGTGTCGGAGCTCGGCGATGGTATAGTCACGTGGGTCCGGGTCGCCGCAGCTCGCTGGTGGTGAAGCGGGAACTGCTGTGGCCATTGTCGTCGTGGGCCCGGAGGATGTGCTGCTCAACGTAGACCGTAGTGCATGCGTAGCCTGAAGCTCGCAAGTAATCTGCCTCAGTGAACCGGCTGTTGGCACTCGGTGTAGCGATGAGCACCTCCATAATTATTGTTGTGAATAGAGTATCCACTACTACAACTAGATGACGGGTAGTGCTGTGAGTGCTGCTGTCCCGAGCTGTGCCTCCGTTTCCCCTTCTTCCCCTTCACTACTGTAGCGACACCTTGTGTCTGAGTCGGTGTAATCAGGGTGGAAGGGGAAGAGGAGAAAGTGGAACATGATGGAGAAGGAGAATGCAGGAGGGGAAGGGTGGTGATGCAACGACTCTTGCAGCAAGGGAAGTCTCCTGATGATCCATGGCTGCCTTACGGGCGGAAGTCACTTGAAGGAAGAGCTGGTGCGCCCAGGGAAGAAGCTGCAATGAGGTCGAAAAAGGCTTGAGCACGGCGTCGTTATACCTCGTGAAGATGTGTGCGTACTCAAGGCGAACTCCTAGCATGATCGTGCGTAGCGTCCACAGCTGTCTACCTCCGGAGGTCGTAGGCGCGTGTAGATGCCCATGTAATTGGCTGCAGGCTCGGCAGGCCCCTGACGAAAGGAATGAAAGGCACGAATGTGAGCGGCGCGGAAGGCGTTCGTCTTTGTAGCAAGCAGAGATAATGCCAGGTCCCAGCCCCCGCGTGGATCGGCACCGGTGCCTGTGCCAACCTCGCCAAGGAACGTGCAGAAGTCAACGACGGTGTTTCGCGGCGTGGCGTAAAAAAGACCGCACATCGCCCTAGCTGTTGTTAGCACCTCTGCTCGGTCCGTAGTCTGATACCGACTGTGGTAGTAGGGCCATCATCCCTCTGAAGTGGCCTTATCTCGGAAAAGGATCTCCTAGCAGTCAAAGCCGTCCTCGTTGACATAACGTGGGGGCTGTGTCTCAAAATCCTAGGGTTGCCGCTTTGTAGGGAGAGCAACCACAGGCTGAGAAGGACGAGGGATGGGGAAGACATCAGGAAGAGGGAAGTCGCTGGGGTGGAGATCACGTGACAATCGAATCTTGAAAAACCGCGATGTGTGTGGGGCTCGAGAACTCGTCTGGAGATGGCGGAGATGCTCCTGAAGTACACAAATCTCACACTCAGGGGATTCGTCCTCCATGCCTGGCATATTTGGATCCACATCCCAAAGATCAAGAGGTAGTGGGTCGCATCTAGCTCTTGTCTCCAGTGCTGGATCTGACTGTTGTGTAGAGGGTGCGACACCGGCAGCTCTCTCAGAGGTCTGCAGTGAGGCCTTGGACTGACCCTAAAGAAGCTTAGTGAGTGTACGGATGGCATCATTTTGCTCCCACTGTAGGTGACGCATCTCGTCCTCTTGGCTCTGCAAGTCTTCAATAGCCTGCGAGCATGGGCTCATGACCCCTGAGGAGGAAGAAGAGGGATCTAGTATCCTCTTGCCCTTATCACCGGACGAAGCCATGTCACCGCTCATTATGGATCGAGAGCTCAACTTGGTCGAATTGAGGAAATGTCAACATTTCTCATGGAGTTGAATCGCTGGCAACTTTATACTCTCCGACCAAAAACTTGACAAAGTGCTGACGTCAGCAGGAGGTTGCTGCCGACAGCATGACCTGATGACATCTGCAAGAAAAATGCTGATGTCAGCTCCCCTCCTTTCTCGCCCTGTTTTTAGTTGTTCCCTGCTCCGTAGGGGTCGGCTGCTCCGTAGTAATCGCGCGGAAGCTCCTCAGTAGCTCCGCTTGGGTGCTACTACTACTGTAATGGCACCAGCAGTAGCAGCCGTGCGGCTGCTACGCAGCTATGGCAGTAGCTATACACTCCTGCTCTGCTATAGCACAGCTGCGCGCTACTATTGCAACCACTGTTTGTAGCGGCTACTACGTGCTGCTGCCACCGCTCGCTACTAATGTGTTGTTGCTCTGCTATGCTATTGCAGATGCTGCTACTACTATATGCTGCTGGTGCTGCTGCTCAATGCTGCTGCTGCTGCACGCTGCTGCTGCTCGCTGTCGTCGCCACCGGTGCGTAGCGCTGATGCGTGGTGCTCTCACTATGAGCTGCTGCTGCCGCATGCTGCTACTACCGCGGGCTGCTGCTGTTATTGCTGGCCACCGCCTGCCACTACTATGGCTTGCTGTTGCCGCTGCTGGTACCAAAGCCAGCACCTGTTAGCGGCTGCCACCTGATGCATGTGTCACGTGCTGCTGCTAACGGCTGCTCCTAATGCACTCTCACGTGGGTGATGTCGTCCGCACTCGGTGTCGTCGGTAGGTCCCTGTGGATCAGCAACAGCGGTGACGCTCACTGTTGCCGTTGTGCTGCATCTATGCTACGTTGCTTGGCGAGAGGTGTCTCACAACTCCAATACCAAGAGAAGATGTGTGGAAGCTTCCTAGCGACACAGCCGCCAACTAGGCATCAGTGCCTGGTCAGACGGTGACGATAGTCACAAGTTGTGCACACAACGAGAAGGGTCTTGCTAGGAGACACAAGGCAAAGTGTCAGAATGCTTCAATAGCATTTGCAGAGAGAGGTAACAAATGATAGGTCCATGGCATAAGTACCTGCCGCGACGAACGGCGGGTGTCACATGTGGCAGTGCAAGATTTGTCCTAAAACCAGACCAATACCACTATTTTGACAATAACTCTACGTAGACATGTCCGAATGCTACGCCATCTGAACATAGACGTGCAGGATCACAAGCTGGACGCTACGTCTGGTCACATGCATGCATCCGGCATCAAACGATGGACACACAATGCAAAGACATGCAAATGGGGCCCACAACCAGTCCATCGATAAACTCCTACGTGTTGTACAAAAACTGCAGGAGGTCCTCGGTAGCGTCCAGAGCTCTGGAACAGTCGTCGGTCAGCTCCAAGCGGATAGTCCACCACAAGATGACGCACACCAGGGTTTGCATCAGGGATCTCCACGATTATGGACACGACCGAGTGGTCACAGTAAGCTGTACAGGTCGACGGGAACATCACAAATCACAACAACTTCCACCCATCACCACTGATGTCGATGGACTACATTTGTAGCCACGTTGGTGGTATATGGTAGAGGAGGGTGTGACGACACAACAGGCCTTTGGAGTGTCTCGAGACTTCTCCAGCATCTACGACAATGCAGGCAAGACGCGGTCAATGCGTTCCGGCAGTCCTGTTAGTTTGTCAGGAGCTAGGAGAGTTTTCTCGGTGGATTGAGACCCGCACACCCGATGAACTATACCGATGTGACAAGGAGATCCGATGGTTGTAATAGAGCTTCCGATGTTCAGAAAGTCGTTTTGTGATGTCTCGACGCTGATCTCGAGTATTTTTGGAACTACTTTATGTTCTCAATGGCTGAGACCCAGGCACTTGGAGAGATTTTCCGGTGCCTTGAGGAGACCTCCTTTGTTTCTGGCATTGTGTATGCAGTGCGTTCTCCCCGCTGACTCATTTGGGTTTAGTGGGGGTGTCGGGGCTAGGTGTGGCTAGCTGCTAGCGACCCTACATAAGCCCACTAGGAGCTTATTTGTACTTTCTCCTTGTTCTTTCATATTATGCGTTCAAGACTTAAAGCTCATGTTCGTGTATGGATGGGCCGGCATACCCTAATAAATTTCCAACTTGGTACAAGAGTACAAGGGGGCATGTGAACAGCAAACGCAGTAGAAACAGTAGCAGTGGGCTAAATGCAGAGAGAATGTGCCACGTGGTGCCACGTTGGCAGTAGCATGAGTGAGCGAAAAGTGATCGCATGTGAACGCCACAAGGGGGGTGAGCGACGCATAGCAACATTAGTGACTACGGTAGTAACAGCACTAGCAGAAGAAGATGTAGCAATGGTGGAAGCTGCGCTGCCGCAAAACAAAAGTAGTGGTGGTATAACAACGACTCATAGTAAGAGCAGCAGTGGTGGCAGCAGCAAGAACAAGGACGGGCCCTAGCATTTGTAGGTGTTGCGCCTGCAGCAGCAACAATAGCAGCGGCAGCTACTATGCTGTGCAGCAATAGTAGCAACGCTAGTTGTAGCGGTGCAGCTGCCGTTAGAACAACGTCGCAGGAGCGGCTACAGCAGTGTTGACAACAGCAGTAGCGCCTAGCAACAACAGCAGTCGTTGTAGGAATGGTGGCAGCAGTAGTAGCGTAATGCAACAGCAGGCACAGCAACGGCAGCAAGTAGTAGTGGCGACAACTGCAAGTAGCAATATCAGCTGCTACGTAGAGTAGCAGCAGCAGCAGCAGCAGGAGCACTGGAAACAGAAGCAAGCAGCAAGAATAGTTGTTGCATAGAGTAGTAGCAACAACAGTAGTAGCGGAAACAGCGGCAAAAAAAGTGACCACAATAGCTAAACCCACCGCCACAACTGTTGCTGTAAGAGGCCCTTGCAACCCTCCTTCGAGGGTCCCCTTCGGAGAGGCCCCTAGAGGCCCCACAGAGGGGCCCCCTCGGAGGGGGCCTATTAGCCCATCAAGTCCCCCTCTCAAGGGGCCCCTTGGAGGGGCTGTGAGGCCCGTGATCCCCTCACCCCGTCGGCCCTGTCGGCCTTGTCTCGCGAGGGACAGATCCCCATCTCGCTCTGTGGTTTACTCGCTTGCTCACACAAGCGAGCGAGCGAGCGAGCGTGCACGGGAGGGAGGCCCGGACAAGGTGGACACCTCCTTCCCTCCCCCTCACTCCTCCCCCTTTCTTATCTTCTCCATTGTCCCAACTTTGGGGCAATCGAGAATAGGGGGGATGAGAGAAAAAACCATACGAAGAGGGTGCACCTCAGAGCAAGTGGTGAAAAAAACGGGGGTGAGGGCAAGAAGGAAATGAAAACAATAATAACAAAAAACTTTAAACATCTGCCACTGAAAAATGCAGATGCAACCTGACAAGCAACCGCCGCAACATCACCCACATTGGCAGCAATCACAGCAACAATAGCAGCTTCTGCATTAGCAGCGGCGTTGGCTGTGGAATGGCGACGACAGCATACTGTAGAGCAGTTGCAACGGCTCTTCCAGTCTCCCCTTCCCAGCCGACAATGGATTGTCATCAGCAACGATTTCTTTTTTGAGACGCGTCGTGGACCGGCATCTCTCTCGGGCCCGTGGATTGGTCCTTGCACTTCAATCCGTAGGATGGAAAGCGTATTGGGTTTGTCCATCTCCGAGGGCTTGGTCGCCTACCGCTTAGAGCAGTAGCTATACTTGCAGCCGCCACACCTTCTGTTCTTGGAGTAGTTTTTGCTTCATTAGTGGTAACATCACTAGTAGTCACAACTACTGAGACTCCCTTCTCTAAGCGTGCTGTGGTAGTGCAGCTCGTCCCGTCTGGTCATTTTGTTGACCTCAGCACCGTGTCTTGTAGGAGCGACCAATTTCCACTGGTCTCATCCTCTCCTGTGACTTGGTGTTTACCACCAGGAGTAGGTGCCCTCGGCACCTATCCATCCTATCGTGCACGAGAAGAGTGTGTTGAAATCTGAGCATGCATCCTATGCGTTCGCCTGCTATACCTGTGGTGATGGACGTCATGGTTGGCATCGCTACTGGATGCGCCCTCGCGGCTGACATCCACCTTGGCTTCAACCTCATCTAAGCATGCGTCCTCCCTAGCATGGGGATCTGCTAGCGTTGGAAGATCCCGTAGCTGGACCTTTGACGACCATATTCGCCGAGATCCACGGCTCGAGGCAGATGGTGCAACGACTTTTTGACCTCATCGTCACCGAGCATGATTCTGCTACTAGCTTTTTTACGTCCTCCTTGACCTCATCTCCTTCATCTGCTCCTTATTTCTCATCTGATGGTATCCCTTTAGCTCCACTTGCACGCCAGTCCTAGGCTACCACCATCCTCTCAATCCTTCGCTCTCCTGCTACCACAACATCACATTGAGATTATATGTCTTCATGTAGTTATTTGAGTCATGTGTGCCCACGGCGTCAGCGTCAGCACTCTGCATGCCATGCTCATGCTAGTCTTGATACATCCTCTACCTCCTCGGCTTCCATTGCTGTACCCGTCGAGGGAGAGTGTGGTCACTACGCATTGTGACCGTAGCAAAAGGATCCGCGCTCGCGCCGTGCCATGGTGCCAAAATCAACTGAGGCAGATTCAGATGATACGGTGACAACATATGACGTAGAGTCTAATCCTGACATGGCGTTCATGGTGGGGAATTGCGTGTCATTGAGCTCTACTTCCACGTTCGGGCTGGATCTAGATCTTCCATTGCAGTAGGTTACATCAGGAGGAGCGCGGGCCTGGCGTCCCTGGGCGGTGCCACTCGCGATTCTGATAGATGGCGGCATGGCGGTAGCACATGAGTCCCGTACTGATCCGGATGTGTTTATCGAAATTTTGGGGGACTTTGTGTAGCAAGCTCACCCTAGTCTGACAGCAATTGTAGTGCATGAGACATGCATGTCATCGAGGTCGGCATCCACGCTAGGGTAGGAGCAAGACATTCTCCGGCAGTAGGTTGCATCAGGAGAAGTGCATATCGCGCGTGCCTGGGCGATGCCACTTGCGATGCCGACCAGTCGCGGCCTGGCGTTGGCACAAGAGTCTCGTGCAAATTGGGATGTCCCTTACGGGCTTCCACGGGCGTTAGTGCAAGAGGCTCACACCAGGCCGGTAGCGGTCCCAGTGCATGAGAAGAGTCGGCCGGCTATTCTTTTAGGGGTTGAGGCATTCTTAAAAGCGGTAGTTCTCAGAGATGTCACTTGGACATTCAATGCAACAGACAGAACGGGCTCCATCTTGTTATTGGCGCTAACTTAAGACCAACTTTAGCGTCTGGAGTTGCCCATGTTCCTAGATTCTATGAGTTCCTGTATACACGACAAAGAAGCAACACATATATGACGGAGTCAGATGGTGGTCCTTACTCCATTATAAAGCGGGTGACAACGACCAGTCTTCTTGGTGAGACGGTACATGAGCGCTAGTTATGCTTGCTGGTCGCCTTGACAGACATTGTCCAGCCAAAGTCCTGCACATTTGTGTGCACTACGCTAGCAGTTGAAGACAATGGAGCAGATCCAACCACGTCGATGGAGTCACCTCTTTAGCAGGAGCTGAGTTGTGCCCTCTCGTGTTCAATTGTTGGTGACCCTACTGATCACATCGATGCTGAGAGTGGCCGTACCTACACGAAAGACATTTCCACATGTTCCACGCACTCTGACGAATCCTCCTTCTCCTTCTCTCTCGGCATGTGACCACTCATTTCTTCTCGTACATTAGAAACAAGTTGTGGTGGCAATGTGACACTTGTAGTTGCATCCGATACTCTATCGTCCTAGTACATAACGAGTTTAGTTGACCCTTAGGTGGATGCATCAGCACCAATCCCATCTCCATCACTAGTAGAGACGTGCTTGGAGTTGTCCTCACGAGTTCTGCAGTCTACGTGTACAACATCCAATGAGGTATAGTTGATCCTACACCACATAGACATGGGACACCTGTGCATGTCCGCGGCAGCTTACGCTAACTTACAACACCACGCAGAGATGTTCCAGCAGAAGGTGGTGGCAGCGCGAGAGCGATTGCTAGAATAGGGGAATACCACTCCTGCCGACATGAGTTGTCTATCAATAGGACCTCCTATACTCGTCACGGGGAAGGATCTTGTATGAGCACCGAGTGTGATATCAGATAGAGACAGCATCACAGTTGAGATGAGCATGCCTTCAATTCTCGTTATCTTTGTTCCTTGCAACCCTATCATTGCTCCTCCATCTACTCCTGCATCCATCTTGCACCTTTTTCCACCCGCTTCAGCTACTCCATCTTCATCTTCGTCCATGTGTGGTAGTCCGGTTCGTCATTCCGGCTGTCCCCTCTTTGCAATGGTGTGCACTGGTCCTTCGGGTTGCTCCATCATGTCTTGGCGACCAGCTCCACCGTGTCATCCACGCTTGCGTGCTGCTCGACCATTCCCTTTCCTTAGGCATACACTGGTGCATCGCGGTAGAGAGGAGAGAGGAGAGACTGTGAGTTGGGACCCTTGGCAGTCTCATGAGGATTGATACACTTCAAGTGATGCAAGGGCATTGTGATGAGTCATAGCCGAAGACACCACTTCGTCTTTGACGGTGGGAGAAGATTCGTACGTGACAGGGGGAGTTGTCTCTACGTGATGGAAAGACCACATGATTTATCGCCCAGGATTTGTTCAGCTACGGTATCAACATCTCCATCGAGGACATCAATGTCAGTGTCATCTATCCAAGGGGAGTGTTGTGTAGACCTTGACCTGACGCGACGTCATGGGAGATGCATGGCGAGGTCCATGCTCTCCTATGAGCATACTACAACATGCGGCGTGTGGCTAATGCTATGTGCCTGCACAACTATATGTGGATGGTAGCACTCTGTTGGTCGAGACCCGGACACTTGGTGGGTTGTAACAGTATCACAAGGAGACCATGTGATTGTTTGTCTTCGTGTGTGGCCATACTACGTGTGGCATGTGCATGCGAGCCAGATCGCTCATAGTGGTCGAAACCCCGACACATGTCGAGTTGTAGCCGTGTTACGAGGAGACCCCCACGTGATCATGTTTGTTGGTTGATGATGCTATTGTGGCCGGCATACGGACACCTGTTGGATTGCTCATAGCGGTCGAGACCGGGGTACTAGTACCGCCAGTGTGACAAGGAGATCCTCTTGACGTTTCACATGCGTAAATGTGCATTACTATGGTTTATGCGCATGTGCATCACTCCTCTCATGGTCAAGACCCAGACACTTGGTAGGATGTGCTAGTATCTAGGGAAACCTTAAATGGGTAGCAGATGTGTACATGTTTGTATTCACTCGTGCATATTGTGCCTTGGAATACGCTGTTGTTCCGTGCCTTGGCTCACTTTATCTGGCGTTGACAACCATGGTAGCCAAGGAGAGTACTGGTTTGTGTGGCTTTCGCCCGTCACGACCGACGCCGATGGATTACCCATATACCCACGTTGGTGGTATATGGTAGAGGAGGGCGTGAAAACACAACGAGCCTCTGGAGTGTCTCAAGACTTCTCTAGTATCTATGACAGCACCGGTGAGACACGATCGATGTGTTCCGACAGCCTTGTTGGCTTGTCCGGAGCTAAGAGAGTTTTCTCGGTGAGTTGAGACCCGCGCACCCGGCGAACTATACTAGTGCGACGACGAGACCCAATGGTTGTATTAGTGCTTCTGGTGTTCAGAAAGCCGTTTGTGATGTCTAGACACTGATTTCGAGTTTTTTGAGCGCTGCTTGTATTTTCTTGGTGGTCGAGACCCGGGCACTTGGAGAGCTTTTCAGGTGCCTCGAGGAGACCACCTTTGATTCTCTCATGGTATATGCTGTGCGTTCTTCCCGCTGACTTGTTGGGATCAACAGGGGTGAAGAGGCCGAGTGCAGCTAGCTGTAGGTGCCTCTACATAAGCCTGCTAGGGGCTCATTTGTACTTTCTCCTTGTTCTTTCGTATTATGCGTTCCAGACTTAGCCAACTTTTTGTCGTTGTGCACTGCACTCATAGTGAGAGCTCATGTTCGTGATTGCATGGTCCTGCATGCCCTACTTGATTTCCAACTTCTTTAACGCGAAATTCAAGCAAAAGACAATTGTGTCAGCTCCGAGGACCCTCCAATCAAAGAACGCACCTGAATCTTCTCTATCAAGCTGTTCTTGTAATGATGTAGAAAATAATGCCAGTCGAGAAGGTGGTCGATTTTTTTTTCAGAGAAGGGAGAAATCAGGAGAAGCGATATGATGGAATGTAAGGTTAAGCTCGCACACAGATCATACTTTCATTGTTTGAGAAGAAGAGAGGTGTTTCCAGTGTAGCTTAAATGCTTGAGCGAACGTGTCGTTACTAAGGGACATGGAGGCTACTAAGAGACCACCTTGACTGGGAGTCGCTTGTGCTCCTAGATAATCAAGAAAGTGGTGTGAGTGTGAGTTGAGGAGAGAAAAGGGCATTCCTCCAGCCCTGAATCATTGATCTCATGAAAAGGGTTTCTCAGGGCTCAAGACAAGGGTCGGGATGGGGGTGAGTAGAAGTCAGCAAGAGTGATATTTTGCATGAGTAACCAGCATTCTCATTGGGAGGGGCTTATAAACGCCTTTGGTTGAGTTTGTGACCCATCACACCAACGATGCCCTTTTTTCTTATTCTACATGCTTACTCTATCACATGCGTAAAGGAGACTGAGCAACGTGACTCTGCTAAAGCTCTTTTCACGTGATGGGAGACATGCGTGGAAGAGCTCTCACACTGTGTCCGCAATAGCACGTGCCTAAATAGTACGCCAGGCCTTCAACAACTTGACATGGTCTTTCTCATTATTCTTGCTCATGGAAGCCATGGCCCTTAGACACTTTAGGATGCAAGGGCTATTTCCAATTTGTGTGTGTAGTTCTAAAGGACATCTATTGTTTTTGCTTGGTGGGAGTTGAACCTTGGGGGGGGAGGGGCACCTGGCCAGACTACTTCTATGTCATGGTTAGTAGCTGCCATCAGTGTAAACCCCAGAAGTTCGGCTTGACCCTTAGGTGCCCGTATGGAATTGAAATGCCTGATGTAAAGTACTGCGCTCACAAGTCCATACTAAGTGACCACCGGTACTAGTGTTTTGGTTCACTCTTAAGCAACTTCAATATATCTCTTCTTGCCATGGCGTGTTACACGTGGGACACCTCCCACATCCTTGCATGCATGCTCCATAACATCAATGGCTCTGGCAACTTATGTGAGTACCTAATGGTATCAGAGTAGTAGAAGGACACTTCGTCTCCTTATTCCTAGACCCTGGGCCATTCTTCCACCTGGCTATCCATCGGCGATACTCCTGTCAACACAGTTGTAATCGCAAAAATAACAGCCTTTGGCTCATTCCCACTCCATTTGTCCGCTCCACATCACTTCGCATCATTTGTAACAGAGTTATGTAGCACCTGAAGCATCTATGAAGATGGAAAGCCTAGGCAGCAGGTTGGGGCAGCAGCGTTGTTGATGCAGTGTGCGGGCTTCCACGCTCGTTGCTTAAGTCAGCTGCCCCCTCAGTCTGCTGCTCTAGAGTCTAAGTCTGGAAGCTTTGGGTTTGTTACTCAGAAACGCGCGTGCCAGAGTTAGCGCCAGAAAGCAGCTCAAAACTGAAAGTAACTGGTTAGTAATGAAGAATGAGCAACAATGGGAGACCCTTCCAAGTTCTAGCTCCCCCCCACTAGTGTAGAACTTGTTACTCAGCTAACCAGCCAATCAGAAAATAGCTGTGGACCTATTTTCTGGCTGGCAGGGTTTTCTCGGTGAGCCCTGCCAGACGCCCGACAGCCCAAAACCCGGGCGTCGCCCGTTTTGCCTGAAAATTGGACCATACCATAATACTGACGTTGCGAACGCAGTCGTGCTGTCAGAATCAGCTAGAAAAATAGTAGCAAAGAGTTATGCCTGCCCGAACCCAGGCAGTGCCTACGGTGGTCCATGATACCGAATAGGGCCATACAGCATGCAACAAGGACCCTAGGAAGCGCATGACGATGCAGACGCGACGGGACGCGCTGGACGCATGCAGAAAGCAACTGCGGTGGCAGTGACCGCCGGCAGCACGACCGCCGAGGAGGCCTGCCGATGGAGCTGAGCACGTCGTCGGAGAGAGGAGGCTCCAACGAACTGCGAGTAGACCTCAGCGTGCATCGGCTCCACCGGATGTAGCTCCATCAGCGTCGAGTTTTGCCGTCAGTCATCTGCACGCCGATGTACACAAGCCGGGAGGACACAACAGAGCATAATGAGGGATGCGTAAAAACCAGCACTCCACCATGACTCACAGGCGCAATGCACATGGACGTGCAGAGAAACGGTCAACATCCAGACTCCCCCAAGGTACGCAGAGACGCAGGCAGAGACAAAGAGGGCAATTCACGGACGCACGTCGACTGAACTCACAGCCTTCTTGAACGAGTCCCGCTTCAGTACCTTGGTCAGGAAGTCAGCCAGCTGTCGTGCTGTCTCAAATCATACGATGCTGATGCTGTCGTCATGCAACAACAAACGCACATAGTGATACTCAACATTGATGTGCTTTGTGCGTGTGTGATGCACACCGTCATTGTCGGCGATGGCCATGGCACTCTCATTATCACAATGCAAGGTGATGGATGTGACAGACTGACGCAACTCGGACAGCAGACGACGCAACAACACACTCTCACACACGTCTGAGCCAAGGGCCACGTACTCAGCCTTGGCAGTGCTGAGTGCAATGCACCCCTGCTTGCCACTGCGCCAGGACACAGTTGTGCCACCGACCAGAAAGATCCAGCCCGTGCGACTCTTACCGCCTGGACTGCCAACCCAGTCACTGTCGGTGTAGCCCACTACGACGATGGACGGCTGACGGCGGAACATGAGACCTCGCCGAGGAGTCGAGACAACATAGCGCAGCACTCGGATCGCGGCCTCGAAGTAGAGGTGATGCGGCTCTTGAGAGAAGTGGGCTAGGAGGTTGACGGCGAACACGATGTCTGGGCGCATCGTCGTTGCCAGGAACATCAGTGACCCGATGACCCGCAGATACGTGGTCACATCAACTGGCTCCCCCACAACAGCTGGGTCATGACTCTTCAGCTTCACCTGGCCATCGGGTGACATGGGTGAGGATGCGATAAGCACGAGGAGCAAGTCCTCGGCAAAGCGAGTGGACAGGGTCTGCACATAGGCAGCCTGGTGAACGTGCAAGATGCCCTCGGAGCGATCATGCTCAAGCTCCATGCCCAGGAAGACTCGGGCAAACCCGAGGTCCTTCATCTGGTAGGTAGCGTGCAACAAGTCCTTGACACGCTGGACAGCGGTCGCGTCAGGCGACGCGATGAGGAGATCGTCAACGTAGAACAGAACCGCGACGAAGGTTTGACCTCGCGGGCTGACAAACAGTGCGGGGTCAGCGTTGCTATGCTGGAGGCCGCCACGGAGAAGCGTGCTGCTCATCTCCTGGTTCAAGCACCGAGGCGACTGCTTCAGGCCATAGAGGGCCTTCCGCAGCCGCCAAACTCTCCCAGTGCCGTCGTCGAAGCCTGGGGGCTGCGTCATGTGGAGCTCCTCACCCTCCAGTGATCCATGGAGGAATGCGTTGCTCACGTCCATCTGATGCAGCTCCCACCCGTGCTAGGCAACCAGGCTGAAGAGCACCCGGCTAGTGGAGAACCGACCGACTGGGGCAAAGATCTGGTCGAAGTCGACCCCAGGGACCTGAGCAAACCCCTTTGCTTTGAGGCGGGCCTTGTACTTGTCCAAGGATCCGTCAGGCTTCCACTAACCCCAAAAGACCCACTTGGCACCTATGGCCTTCCGACCTGGAGGGAAGTCGACGAGGTCATACACGTGGTGCTATCGAATAGCAGCAAGCTCCTCGGCGCAGGCAGCATCCCAATGTGCGGCCTCAGAGGAGGCTCAAGCCTTGCGTAGGGTGGAAGGATCCTCTGGGCACGCTTTGGATCGGACTGAGAGGGCGTGTGCATCACGAGCCCCAGGTGGGATGCGGACGAGAACAGCCACAACTACATGCCGATGCTCGTGATGAAGCATGGCGTAGCCCAATGCAGAACCCGGGTGAAGGTCTGCAATGATGGCGAAAGTGGTCATGCCGAGAGCCTTTGTGCCAGGGTCCCCACTCACGACCGTGGGAGTGGAGGAGACACGTGGAGCCACAAGGGGTCGAGGCGCCATGGGACGTGGAGCGACTGTCTGCACGCTCATTGTCGGCCGAGGTCTGAGGCTGCCGCCTGGGCCACGTGTGTAGCGCGATCGGGCAGAAGATGGTCATGAGTCCGACGGGTCGACGGAGGCGGACGGGGCTACTGGTCCGGAGGGGCCTGCAAACGCGACAGGCGCTGCTGGCCCGGAGGGGCCAGCGGACGTGACAGAGGCTGCTGGCCCGGAGGGGCCAGCGAATGGGACTGGGGCTGCTGGCCTGGAGGGACCAAGAGACGCGACTGGGGCAGCTGGTCCGGAGGGGCCATCGGACGCGACAAGAGCTGTGGGCTTAGAAGGGTCAGCAGACAAAACTGGGGCTGTTGGCCCGGAGGGGCCATCGTAAGCGACTGGGGCTGCCGGCCCGGAGGGGCCAGCGGACACGACAGATGCTGCCGACCCGGAGGGGTGAGCGGACGCGACTGGGGCAGCTGGTCCGGAGGGGCAAGCAAACGCGACGAGAGTAGCTGGCTGGGAAGGGCCAGTGGACGCGGCTGGGACTGTTGGCCCGGGGAGGGCCGCGGACGCGATGGGGGCTACCGGCCCGAAGGGACGGAGTGATGTGTCAATCGAAAGCGACAGGATGGAGAACGGATTCACCACTCCCCCACGCGACGGGAGGGACACGGACGAGCCGGAGCCGATGAGGTCGCGGGGAAACAGGTCCTCAAAGAAGAGGGCATCGCAGGACCTGACCATGCAGCAGCTGCTGCTACTACAGCTGCTGCTGCTGCTGCTGCTACTGCTGTTGTTTGCTGCTACTGCTACTGTTGCTACAGCTGCTGCTGGTGCTGCTGCTGTTGTAGCTGCTGCTATTGTTGTTGTTGCAGCTGCTGCTGCTTCTTGCTACTGCTGCTGCTGCTGCTACTTCTGCTATTGCTGCTGTTGTTGCTCTTGCTGCTGTAGTTGCAGCTATAGCTGCTGTTGCTACGAGCTGGTGTGACTGATGTGGCTCTTGTAGCTCGCTGCTGCTGCTACGTGTTGCTGCTGCAGCTACTACATGCTGCAACAATTGCTCGCTGCTGCAACGGGCTGCTACAGCGAGCTGCGGGGGTGGGGGATTTTTTTGTTGCCCGTTTTTTTGTTTTTTTTTCCTTGTCACAGCGGGCAGCAGCCCACTGTCTGCTGCGAGCAGCGGGCTGCTGCTCGCCTGGCAGCAGCAAGCAACTACTCGCTGGTAGCAGCGAGTTGCTGCTCGCTGCTCGCTCGGTGCGAGTAGCGAGCAGCAGCTCGCTGCTGCCAGCTGTTGCTCGCTACTGCTGCTGCTGCACACTGCTGCAGCTGCTGCGTGCTGCGGCTGCTGCGTGCTGCGGCTGCTGCCTACTGCTGCTGCGGGCTGGTGCTACGAGTTGCTGCTGCGCGCTGGTACTACTGTTGCACGCTATTGCTGCTACTACTGCTGCTGCGGGTTGCTGCGAGCTACTACTTCTGCCTGTTGCTACTGGTGGTGCTTGTCACTGCACCTGGGTGACGTTGCCGCTTGCGTCGTCACCCGCAGATGTCAGACGCCGCCTGCCGCTCACCTCCTCGCGTCACGCGTGGGGGTCAGTGCTGCCGAAAAAATTTGACAGCATTTCCCCTGGCCCAGTGGCCGTGGGAAAAAGTATGATGCCGCCACCAGGGGGGTCAATGCTTCCGGGAAAAATCCGGTAGCATTTCCCTTGCACTGCCCCGTATGGGGGTCTGCCGGCGTTGTCTGGCACCTGTTCGCCAGTCTTCTGCTGCTGCTACTACACTCTGGCTCTGATACCATGATGGAAAGCCTAGACAGCAGGTTGGGGCAGCAGCGTTGTTGATGCAACGTGCGGCCTTCCACGCTCATTGCTTAAGTCAGCTGCCCCCTCAGTCTGCTGCTCTAGAGTCTAAGTCTGGAAGCTCTAGGTTTGTTACTCCGAAATGCGCGCGCCAGAGTTAGCGCCAGAAAGCAGCTGAAAACTGAAAGTAACTGGTTAGTAATGAAGAATGAGCAACAATGGGAGACCCCTCCAAGTTCTAGCCCCCCCCCACTAGTGTAGAAGTTGTTACTCAGCTAACCAGCCAATCAGAAAATAACTGTGGACCTATTTTCTGGCTGGCAGGGTTTTCTCGGTGCGCCCTGCCAGACGCCCGACAGCCCAAAACCCGGGCGTCGTCCGTTTTGCCTAAAAGCTGGACCATACCATAATACCAACGCTGCGAACGCAGTGGTGCGGTCAGAATCAGCTAGAAAAATATTAGCAAAGAGTTATGGCTACCCGAACCCAGGCAGTGCCTACGGTGGTCCATGATACCAAATAGGGCCATACAGCATGCAACAAGGACCCTAGGCAGAGCATGACGATGCAGACGCGACGGGACGCGCTGGACGCATGCAGCCAGCAATTGCGGTGGCAGTGACCGCCGGCAGCACGACCGCCGAGGAGGCCTGCCGATGGAGCTGAGCACGTCGCCGGAGAGAGGAGGCTCCAGAGAACTGCGAGTAGACCTCAGCGTGCGTCGGCTCCACCGGATGACGCTCCATCAGTGTCGAGTCTCGCCGTCAGTCATCTGCACACCAGTGTACACAAGCCGGGAGGACACAACATAGCACAATGAGGGATGTGCAAAAACCAACATGTAACACCAGTGGTTGTTGCCTTGTCATCAGCATCGGGACATGTCTCACACTCAGATTGCGACTCTATGAAACCCTTGCATAGTCTACAATAGCATAGTCTCACGCCCATAGCATCAATGACGACCAGAATCGCTGGCTTGCTATCAGCATTGTGTACTACTTCTTACTCCAAACTGCCACCAGCTCCTACTACTCCTCTTCACATGCCTTTGCATCTTTTGCACCATCTAGCATCTATAACATTGGCAAAAACACCATATGTCATAGTGCTGTCAGAAATGTTGAGTACACATTGCACATGCAATCTATTTCCATAGCCCCTCTACCATCATTAGGAATGTGCTCAGTGCCAACACCACTTGTGGTGTTGGCACTGAGCACAACAAAGATCTTATTGGAGAGAAGATCTTGACTTCAGCAGTTGCTGGTTTGTTCCGCGTTGGGTGCCTCTCTTTGCATCAATCTACATCACCAAGCACCCACAATATTGGCGGTAACAGCAGGTACTATCATTCTCTTGGAGCTATGCAATGCTTCTCGTACTTGATATCTCTTCTCAGAGCCCCAACACCATTTTCCATATCGGTATATCACACCCATAACATTGGTAGCATTTTTGGTCACTGCCTTACTATCAAATT
>SZWC01017806.1:0-24761 GCA_023375785.1 Penium margaritaceum | reverse complement strand
AATCCACCTTCATGATCAGAGATGTGAGGGTGTGATGGGCATGTCTCATTCCCTCGTCTATGAGTCGGATGGGACCCTTTGTGGCGTGTCTTTTAGGGATGAGAAGATTCAAGGCTCTCTTTCTGATTACTGCTTGTGGATTGAGAACTGGTAGTCTCATATGTTTCCTCATCACCCTAGGGTCTCTCACACTCCACACTCAGATGCTGTCACTTTCTGCCTTGTGATATCCTCTGCTTGTGTTTCTGGTTGCTTTTGGATCACTCACCATACAACCTCTTGTCATTCTTCCTTAGTGTCCCTTGGTCCAGTTGGCTCGGTTTGCTTCATGCGCACCGGCTCTTACCAAATTCAACCTCTTCAAGGTATGAATGTATCATTTCAATGGACCTTGTGGAGGCTGCTTCTGGCTGGATGTTATGTGTGTGCCCAACGTAGAGATTAGCCTATACGCTGTCACCAGCCTTGATAACGAGGGAATTGACTATGCATTGAATTGTAGCCTCAACACTGTATCCATTGAGACCGTTTGCTTCATGCCCCTTGTTGTAACCGACTCTTTCATGTTCCTCCGTTCACCTTTTGCTGCTTCTACTTTTGTCTATGTTATACCCTCCTTGTCTCTTGAGTACATGCAGTTAATTCATCGTCTGTTTGCCACATTCACAGTGCTTCCATTTCTTGCATGCTCTGCGCGCCACTTGTAACTGGCCTGGACACCACCAGGTTTTCCACGCCTTGTTTCATATAATGTCTCAATTGTATGCAAGGGAAGATGCATCGATCTCCTTTTAGAGCCATTAACTCTTTGATCTCCCCTTGATCTTTTGCGTGCTGATTTCATGAACCCTCTTCCCCATGGCTTTATGAGAGGCTTGGACTGCTATCTTTGGGTCTCACCAATGATTTCTCATGTTATTGGTGGATCTTTGCTCTTTGCCACAAAATGAACGTGACTGATGACTTCAAATCTTTGTTTCCTCATGCTGAACATGCCTCTGGCCACCAGCTTTGTGTTTTTAATTGGGATGAAGGGGTGAATCCTTTGGATCCATCTCACACGTCCTTGAATCTCATTGTGTTTGCATGGAACCATTTTTCCTTATGCAGTCCAATAGAATGGTGTTTATGAATGATGGAACCACACCCTGGCTGATGGGATGCACTCTCTTCTATTTGCGTCCGGCCAGTCTCCTCTCTTTGCCTTTAAATCAGTGTCCTATATGACTTGGGTGTGGAACTATGTTTGTTATGGTTCTCTCCCTCGTGATGACACATCATTTGAATGATGGACTGGTCATCACGCTGGCCTTCGTCTTGTGCTTTTTTTGTGGCCGGTTGTTGTTGTGGAGCTGTCCGATGATCATTGTGAGGGCAAGCTTGCTCTTTGGGGTCATCTGTGCATCTTGCTCGGTGTCTCCTCCTTCTCTGAAACATGGCACTTGTAGGACTTCTCCTGGCGCTGCGTCAATGAATCCTGTGANATAACATTGGCAAAAACACCATATGTCATAGTGCTGTCAGAAATGTTGAGTACACATTGCACATGCAATCTATTTCCATAGCCCCTCTACCATCATTAGGAATGTGCTCAGTGCCAACACCACTTGTGGTGTTGGCACTGAGCACAACAAAGATCTTATTGGAGAGAAGATCTTGACTTCAGCAGTTGCTGGTTTGTTCCGCGTTGGGTGCCTCTCTTTGCATCAATCTACATCACCAAGCACCCACAATATTGGCGGTAACAGCAGGTACTATCATTCTCTTGGAGCTATGCAATGCTTCTCGTACTTGATATCTCTTCTCAGAGCCCCAACACCATTTTCCATATCGGTATATCACACCCATAACATTGGTAGCATTTTTGGTCACTGCCTTACTATCAAATTCTACCACAACTGATGTATCACTCTTCTCAGCTACTGCACTTGCCCAAAAGTACCCAGCTAAGCCCTCTGACCTCATGGTGGAACCAGTTGCTGCGGATCAATCTTCAGATTCAAACAATGTCGACAAGGAGAGGGCTTCACAGGGCATTTCGTGCAACTGTAGTAAAACATCAGCACCTGGCAATCGGTGGACATTGCTAGATGAAGGGACTAATTACGTATCCCCCTAGGTACAAAGGATCTCACCTTGTCATTGGAATGAGGAGATTCCTCACGTCTCAGAGGTGAGAGATCAAGCGATCAAGTCCCTGCTGTACAATACCAAGTGTATTCTTGATTCTCCTCCAGGTAAGCGTCCCTCTTCCTAGCAACCTCACCATAACAACATCTCTGAGTCACCATCGAGTAAGTTTGGCAAATAAGAACAGCCTAGACATGTGCCACTTCTCCCGATACACTCTAATAGTCTTGGTCTTGCCAAGGAAATTCTTGATGTAGTAAAAGTGCTATAGCCATATTCTCAGCCACAGCCAGAGCCAGTCGGGATCATTCAGGTTCTACATTTGGGCAAACCAAAGCTGCCTACATGGAGGCAGCCACCTCTTATTGTCTCTCACGAGCAGTTGGTGCTACCATTAATGTGCATATTGCAGCTGTCTCATCAGTCATTGCTACAGTTGCTCCCATTGTGACACTACCTCCGGAGGAATCAACTCCATCCACATGCACATCCACAGTAGTAGCATTCCTTACTTCCTGAGGGGAGTCTTGTAATCTCACACACCATGTGTAGATATGCATGTTGATTGCACCCATAGCCACAACCATCACCGGTGCCAAGGTGACCGGACTACTGCATCTTCTTGTGGTTGTTGCAGCATCGATGGTGCTGCACAATACTCGCCTTCTATACAGTATCCATCATCCCACCTCTCTTCTCCCTTCTCCCTTATCCCTCACCACTGTTATGGTGAGCTTCTCATCCTCCTCCTCATTCCTTCATTTTCCTTGCATACCACTGCATGCATCATGCCAGGAAACACAGAGGTTGTTAAGGCCCTACAAGCAGCACTACATGCAATACAGGTTGTTTGATGTCGACTGTCGTAGGAATCTTACCGTGGAACTAATGTCAACATAGATATGGCTACATTACATCACACATTGTTATGGAACATCTATACTCTATTTGTGCCTTTGCTAATGTTGTGGGTGCGGCGGGTGCTGGGGATTTTGAGAATACTGATGGCAATGAGACTGCTAGAAAATCTGGTGGAGTGGCTTCCAACTTGACACCCATTTACTACAAGGGGATGAGCCAGCAACCCTACTGTTTCCTCCACATGGCCACACTCTCACCCTTTCCCAGCCACCCAAGGGGCAATAAGACGTTAGAGACCTCACCATCTCACTTCACACCCAAGCTAAATTTTCCCTCATGGAAAATATGATTTAGCTAATGGACCCAAGGTGAGATGCTATGGAAGTACTACTCCGCTGTATAATCTTCTGCGCAACGTACTACCTCACCACCATTCATACCTTCTGAATTTGAAGCTGTATATGTTGTGCGTGCCTTGAGCATTACAAGTCCCAATGACCTCCTTGATGAAACTTGAGCATACAATGATGACACAAAATGTCTTACTCTTGCAAACCCCTTTGGTGCATGTGCTCCCATCCTCTGCTGCAAAACAGGTCATGCAGCCCACATCTCTTTCATTGTTCAATTCAACTAGTCATGTATTAGGACAGATCAGTCTAGTGATTCATGTTTGCCTTACCTCCATTTTGGCCAGATTCATTCCTGAGTTGTATGACATTTACCTGCATATTCTCTACACTAGGATTGAGCGTCCAGCTCTTGGGACGGTCCCATCCTACACGCATCCTAGAAAGGACCCCCTACATGAGTTCACAGTGGCCCGTCTCACAGACATGTAGAACGATCTCCAAAATAAACGACTCCACAATATCTTTTGTGGCTTCTATCACCATATCTTTTCCTACAACCTTGTCCTTATCCTCCACTGCAACCACCACATCCCCCATCTCTCTTACTGCATTGAATCACATGTAAGAAGAGGTGGTGACAATGGCGGCAACATCTGGGGTTAAGGTAGGGGTCGTGGGCAAGGCGCACGAGGTACCGGCATCAACATTCCCCGCCAACGGTCACTTTCAGAGCTGATGTGCCACTGAACGTGGTGATTTTTTCTGTGTCTTGGCTATGCGTAACCACCAGGCTTGCACGGGTGACCTACACCTCCACAATGTCACATCGATGCTACAATTGTAAACCTGGCGCGATGTGCTTGCCTCAATCGAAGGATGCAAGCACCAACTGACAACAATGATGACGAAAGGAAGGCCGCTGCACACCTTCTCAGATTTGTGGAAGTGTAGGATTGTCTTGGAGAGCACAGAAACATGTCTGGCACAGTGGGACTAAACTGTACGTATTATTCAAGTGCCAAAATACAAGACCAAATGTACATGATGACACATCCTTGGCGACCCGAGTTCGCCGAGCCGTGTACGGATCCGTACAGGCCAGGGATGAGTATTGTTCTCAGCAGCACGCAGCTCATCTTTTCATACTTCTAACGCACCAAAAATTACATTATTCCATGGAGGAATGATACTGACATGGTCGTTTTTGTAAACCACGGCAATCTGCTGCTAGCAGCACCACTAGTTGCGGTGACGGCCGCCCAAAGCGCCCTTTCTGGTCATAACACACAGGGGTTCCATTCCCAAGCACCCTTGGCCCTCAATTATCCTTGATTCATTGAATAACCAAGCCGCAAAGCGTGCTTTGGCCTTGTTGGGTCTTCCGAGGGTCGAGTCTTGGTCTTTGGGGATGAATTCCCGTCACCTGTTTTCCCCTTGGCCGGTCCAACCTTTGGCCGGGCGCAACTTCCTCAGTTTTTGATGGATCGACCCCATTCCTGGGTTGATCTCACACGGTTTTTCCTGTAGATTCCAAATCCACATTCAGATTTCATATTCAAGGAAACCTCAAGCCGTGATCAATACCGCTGGCACTATACGGCTTACAACAGTCCCCACACCCTCCGAATCCTCCACTACACCGCCTACCTTCCATGACCATAGCCCTACGTCGTCNATTTCTCATGTTATTGGTGGATCTTTGCTCTTTGCCACAAAATGAACGTGACTGATGACTTCAAATCTTTGTTTCCTCATGCTGAACATGCCTCTGGCCACCAGCTTTGTGTTTTTAATTGGGATGAAGGGGTGAATCCTTTGGATCCATCTCACACGTCCTTGAATCTCATTGTGTTTGCATGGAACCATTTTTCCTTATGCAGTCCAATAGAATGGTGTTTATGAATGATGGAACCACACCCTGGCTGATGGGATGCACTCTCTTCTATTTGCGTCCGGCCAGTCTCCTCTCTTTGCCTTTAAATCAGTGTCCTATATGACTTGGGTGTGGAACTATGTTTGTTATGGTTCTCTCCCTCGTGATGACACATCATTTGAATGATGGACTGGTCATCACGCTGGCCTTCGTCTTGTGCTTTTTTTGTGGCCGGTTGTTGTTGTGGAGCTGTCCGATGATCATTGTGAGGGCAAGCTTGCTCTTTGGGGTCATCTGTGCATCTTGCTCGGTGTCTCCTCCTTCTCTGAAACATGGCACTTGTAGGACTTCTCCTGGCGCTGCGTCAATGAATCCTGTGATTCCTTTTTCTTTGAGGACTAGTTTGAACGTGATCTATCTCGCCTTACCTCCCATACATCTCTTGCTCCAACCTCTCGGCTTGGAGGAGGTCATGATCTGCATACTTCCACTTCTATGCCATCTCTTTTTGCTTTAATCTTGGCTTGGGGCCCAGTGGGCAATCCTGTCCCGAGCACTATCATGTCTCCAGGCTCTCCTCACTCTCTCCTTCCCACTAAATCCTCTTCTTGTCCATCTATACCTGCACCCTCTCCTTCCCTACCTGCTGCCTCCTCAAAATCCTCTTCATCAAGTTTCATTCACACTCCATTCTCTCCAATACTATCTGTGCTCTCAAGCTCTCCGGCGCTCCCTGAGTCCTCTGTCTCCACTTCATCACCCGCTCTTCTTTTTTTAGTATTTTCCACTATCTCCATACATAGGGAGACACAAGGTGAGCAGGGGACCACTCATCCTATGTCTCCTTACGTGCACAGTGGTCTTTTACATGAACTTCCTTGGAAAACTCACTTATCCATTGCCCACTTCCAGGGCACTTCCACACATGGTCCCACTGCTCCATATTGAACTGTTGTATTTGGTGAACCCGTGCTACATGACCATGGGATCACTATGTTTTCTGACTTGTTTGCCTCTATGTGAGTGATAAGCCCTACCTTCGCTCTTGGATATTCTCCTGTGAAGAACAGATTTCATCATGCTCTCGGCGTGCAGTTTGATGAAAGCATGATGAGAGTCTAGCCTCTTCTACATTTCTGATGTGCTCATTGTCCCTCCTCTTGAGCACAGCATGCTCCTTATTCGTGCATGCACCAGAATGGGACGCACTATTGAGCACACTTCTGTCTCTGTCAAAGTGACTGCTCTTGACACACGTGCCATTGTGCTATTTTCCTTCGTTGTTGATGAACTTTATCATGTATCACATTGTATTCCCTATGCTTCCTCTCCCCCTCTCTCTTCTACGCATGTCTTTGTTACTGGTGTTCTCTCCCCTAAGCACCAGCACTTGTTACATTGTCGCCTGTGCAACGTGAGCTCAAACACTATGTCAAAGCTCATTTGAAATCGGCCAGCCCTCGGTCTTGACACGACTTCCTTTGAGAAGCCACCAAAGATCGAATGTCTTTGTCGTGCCCAGGGTAAGATGCATCGCTTCTCTTGCCCTGACTCCTCCTCCCGGGCACTGCGTCCACTAGATTATGTCTACTCGGACCTTCTTGGTCCTCTCCCAGTCAAGTCCCTCTTAGATCAAGGTTGATAAATCCTCACCCTGCTCAATGACTGTATTTGGATGCAATGGGTCTGTAGCTTCCGCTACAAGAGCGATGCCACGTTGGCGGTCCGCTTCTTGCTGGTGATGGTTGAGTGTCGGTCTCATCACACCCTGCACACGTTCCGCTTGAATCATGGTGGCAAGTTCTTAGGCGAGATAGATGCCTACTTTGCTCAGCATAAAAATTTTCACCAGCTCTTTGCCACTGCTACACTAGAGGAGAATGGTATGTCTAGGTGTTGGAACCGCACCATGGAGGATGTGGTTCGCGGTATGCGGTCTGACTGCAGTCTTCCGGATTCCCTTGCTTTGGAGGATTTCTCCCACATGACGTGGTTCTGGAACCACCTGCCGCATGGTCGGCTTCCGGACCATGTCATGCCATACGAGCCGTGGTTTGGCCATTGTGCCGATCTCCGTCTTGCCTACGTTTGGTACACTGAGGACCAGCAGGGGTCCAAGGTCTAGCCTTGAGTCCACATGTGTACCTTTCTTAGCATCTCTGCGTGGTCAAAGGCCTACAGATTTTGGGACCCTGCTCGCATTTGCATAGTCGAGTCTCAAGATGCTCTCTTCTTTGAGGTTATCACCTATCGTGACCTGTCTTGCATTTTGTCGCTAGCTGCCAACCACGTTCCTACCTATGTGGCTTTGCGACGGATGGGGGAGTCTAGTCCTGTGGATGGGTGTGCTTGGGCCTCCTCACCTGCGGCCCAGACTCTGTTTGCTGATGATCCAGCCATCGTGGCTGTAGATCTAGTAGCCTCATCAGTTCCCTCGGGCACACCTGACCCCATATCAGTGTCAGAACCCTCTAGCACACGTGATCCTACACCAGTATTGGTCCCTTCTGACACACCTGATCCGTGCCAGTGTTGGTCCCTTATGGCTCACCTGATCCCATAGGAGCGTCCGTCCCCTCTGGCACACCTGATCTTGTGCCAATTTTGGTCCCCTCTGGCACACCTGCTCCTGTACGATTGTTAATCCCCCCTTGCACACCTGGTCCTGTGCCAGTGTCCTTCCCCTCTGGCATACCTAATTTCGCGCCAGTAACAGACTCTCCAATCACACTCACTCACGTGCATGCACCAATTCCCCTTGTGGCTATGGCCCAGCAGCCTACTCCGTAGCCTGAGGTGAGCACCTCACCTTTGGGCTACTCCCGCGAGCCCGGTGGTTGTCATCAACCACTAACCTCTAGGACTTAGTGAATTGCTGACTCAGTGCCTAGACGCTTGACTAGTAGTGTTCAGAGTGGTGAGCCTGGAACAAAGGCCCTTGGCTTGAGTGTCCAGGCTGACTACACTGAGGTGCATCAAGCATGTTCTATTGACCATGAGTTGATCTCCCGTGAGTTCACAGCCGCTTGCAATGCAACAGCTGATTCAATTGTCATTAGAGCAAGTCCGAAGGCGTGCGTTTTGGCCACCCAAAGTTCTCCCTTGGCAACGCCTGATCCAGGCATGTCGAAGAAGGCACTCTCGGCTGGAGATGAAGAGTAGTGAGGTGCTGCTTGTTAGGATGAGCTGAGAGCCATCCGTGAGCACGGTGTCTATAAGTTTGGCGACCTCTCGCCTGGACGGAAAGTTGCGCAGGCCAACTGGGTCTTTCGAAAGAAGGTGAAGCATGAAGGCACACTAGATTGCTAGAAGGCCCGCTTAACGGCCTAGGGGTTCTCATAGATTGAGGGTGTGGACTTCACTTACACGTTTGCACCCGTTGGTCGTATGACTATTGCTCGCGCCCTATTCGAAGTCATTGCTCACCATGATGGGGAGTTGCACAAGATGGATGTGAACAACGCGTTACTCCATGGTAGTCTAGTGGAGGAGATCTACGTGGTCCAGCCACCAGACTTTGAGGTCGGTGACAAGGTCAAGCGCTTACAGAAAACCTTGTACGCACTGAAGCAGTCACCTCAGTGCTCGAACCTAAAGATTACGGGCAAAATGACACGTGTTGGGTACGTGCACAGTGACAACGACCCTTCTTTCTTTTTGAGACATAACGGTGAGAGCTTCATTGCCATCATGGTCTATGTGTATGACCTCCAGTTTGCGTCCCCTTCGATGGAGGCTGTGAAGGAGGCCAAGGTAGTCCTTCAGACTGCCTACAGGATCAAGGACCTTGGTCCTACAGTTGTGTTTCTTGGGATTGAGATTGCACATGATCGTCAGCGGCGGACGCTCTTTTTACATCAGGCATATTCACTCGTGTTGTAGAAGAGCAGTTTGCTGACCTCCTTGGTATAGTTCCCACAGACTCAATCCCCATCACACCTATCGAGTAGGATGCTCTGAAGGTGGATGATCCAACAGAGTGTGGGGAGACATTGGACATGATCCTATAGTTCCGCCTCATTGACTCTCGGGTGTACTTGGCCACTACCACACAACCGAACATCCCGTTTGTCATCAACCTCCTTGCATAGTTCTCGTAGTGACCTCAAGCGAGAGCCCTTCGCGCGATTGCGTGAGTGTTATGATATGTGGTTTCAACCCCATACCTCAGACTCCGCTTCCGGTGGCTATGTTTGATAGTAGTCGCGGCTACACAAGGAGTGATTGGGCATGGAGCCCGATAGGCGTAGTCAGACAGGCTATGTGTTCCTGTTGGACAACAACTTGTGTCATGGCGTGGCGGCAAGCAGGGATGTATTCCACGTAGCTAATCGGAGGTGGAGCATGTTGCATTGGGGGCTAGGGATACTAAGGCGGTGTGGATGCAGCATCTATTTCATGACTTGCGATGGTCTGTGCCTTGCATCATTTTGCGTTGTGCTAACCAAAGTGCCCTTGCCATTGCAGAGAACTTTGGTGTATTTCATGCATGCATGAAACACATTGATGTTGAACATCACTTTGTGCGTGGTCTTTTGGAGCAATAGGTGATCTCCGTCATCTGGGTCGGCACAAACATGCAACACGCTGACTTCCTGATCAAGACATTGGCGCATGGAAAGTTCATGGTGGCCATTTGTTTTGTCATGCTTCATCCCTTGCCTAAGAGTGGTTGAGAGTGGGGTGCGTGAGCATGGACCGTTGAGCATCTCATTGCGCACTTGTGTCAATTTTGCAGGTGTATGAACATGCATACCATCGGATCATAGAGGAGTGTTGTGATGTGAATCTTCTCTTCTGTATGTGTAGCTTACTATGACCACTCGGCCGTGTCCATGCTTGTGTAGATCCCTGATGCAGACCCAGCTGGTTCCCTAGCATCAATGCATGGTGGCTCCATCCACCAGCATTTACCAGACAGTTGCCACAATGTCCCGGGTGCTTGTCGGGGTACTCTATAGTTTTTCTACAGTTGCTAGAGTTTTCTCGGTGGACTGGCTCTCGAGCCCGATTTGCATGTTTGTATTGTCTATCAAATGATTGATGCCCGACTTGTGCGTGAGACCAGTCGTAGCGTCTGGCTCAAAATTTTTCATCTTGCGCTTAGGTTTAGACGGTATTGCATTTGAATGCCTGTGCATGGAGTTACGGCCAAAACAGTGGTTTCAGACCGGGTTTAGGACAAACAGACATTGCCGCGTGCGTCATCCACAGTGTGCCGCAGCAGCTTTTTATGTTGTACGCTCATCAGTTGTCATCTCTCTTTGCATTAACATTCTATTGGAGCTTATGATGCTTTGCGCGTCTCCCTAGCCTAACTCTTGTCATTTCTTACACCTGCTTGCTTGCTAGTGCACCAGCTGACTGACAATGTCACCACATCAATAGCAATAAGGTTATGAAGCTTCTTAACAACTTCTCATGGACATGAGTCGAGTGGTCACCATAAGATGTGGATGCACATAAAAAAAACACTTATTAGGGCTCATTGTGTTGACGTTCGTTGGCCATTCATATCTCTATGCCCTCTTGTCTCATTCTCCATGGCACACCTATGTACTAATTAAATGACAATGGCCTTACCTGGGGAGACATTGCACGAGTGCACCTTGACTGGATACTATGGTGTCGTGAAGCAACGGGTCTACCCAGGAGTGCTCTCTGGCACACATATGCCAGTTGTTTGACCATCTCTCATTGATGCAGTAGATGCGTGTGCTCATACATTCTCATTACCAACCTCTGCATCATTCTTGTTATCTCTGATTGTTTTGGGAGAGCTGCATATGATCCGGTTGCTGATCCTTAGGAGGCCATCGTGTCAGACGTGGACCACATATTGGTGAGAAGCAACCCTCACTTAAATACCAAGTGGTCAGGCTCGACCCCCGGGTGGCGGCACGTAGTCACCCAAGCGATCTCCTCGGTGTGGGTGCGCGCTCACCGGGCTCTTAGACTCTTGCTTCCCTTTACTACTTCTTGTCTTCTTGACGCAATATTCAGAGGTACAAGGCTTAGCGTATCCATGGTTTCACCTGCGTTTTCTCATGCTCACCCGCCCCCCAACACATAGTCTTACAAGGAAACTTCTGGGTAAATACTTGTGTCAGAGCAATGGGGTTGCACAATCCCAGACCTGTGATTCACCCGCCGCACGATCTCATAACTATGATGGGTCCATGGCATTCGCGCTACTACCAACACTCTGTCAATCCGGCATCACAGTCTGCCACATCTCTGGTGGGCCAGCATAGACGCAGACTGCATTAGTCTATCTCGGCCCTATATCTTAGCCGCTTGATGCCACTCCTAGAGCGACATCTCCAGACCTGTAGTGTACCACATTTTGCTCTCCGGTGCTACTCCACTCTACCTTGTCCATGGGAGTCGACTCCATCCTCCCGTCATGTGTGGAAGCCACCGCTTGGCATCGTAGCACTTTGCTGCTCTCATCCCTTGGCACACTGCTCCACTAAAGTCTATCTTCGTCGTGGATAGGCCTCTTGTCCTGGCTCAGTAGCTATCTGCTTCTCTGCCACCTCACGGCAGTCGTCTCCACTGAGGTCCTCGCACAGGTGCTTTGCCTCTCCATAGCAATTCTGAGACAACACCATTTCATAGCTGCATCTTGAGCCATAACACCTACCGCACTCGATCCGCTGCCACTTGGCGGTCCACCAGACGACGAGTTGGACTCCCCACTTACAGCCACCCGCTACGCTGATCATAGATGGGAGGAACCACGAGCCTTTGATGAGCCCTTATCCGATGACAGCGACGTCCCACGTTGGTTTCACATGCTTGAAACTTCCTACTCACACAAAACTGTCGCTACATCAACAGAGCGTGAAGAGGCATGAGAGCATGAGGAGATTGACCGATAGGTCTACTTGACCAGAAGGATTTGCCACCATCGCCTCCTTACCCCTCAAGCATGCAACCTCGTAGGGAAGCTCATTCATCCAACCCCACTTCTACCATCGAGCCTACTCCATCTCCCACAGCAGCAGACTCGACTGGTCCATCCACAGCACGCGAGGTTCCAGGAGTGATCCCCATTCTGCCCCTCCACACAGACTCTATTGGTTTGACTGGTGAAGTTCTTGACGTAGCTATTGGAGCCGTCGCAACCTTCACAGCCACAACCCGCATTTACAAAGCCCTTATGCAAAATGCAGTGGGTTGTGCAGCCGAGTCTTATGCACACGTTGCAACGTCTCTTACGTTGCTTGTTGCTGTCACTACTAACATCGCCACACAAGTGAGAGCAACAGCTACGGCTGTGGCAACTGAAGCATCTGAAGCAGCCAACGCCACCTCTTGCATTGTTGGCTCCATCCGCGCGTCCACCGCAACTGCAATCGTGACCCCCACTAGCGGCGCTCCTCAAGATCTTACGCCTTACATCATCACAAAAGTTCTGGTTGCATCTGCATCAGCAGGATTTGCAAGAGCTATAGTCACTGGGCTTCTTTGCCTCATAGTGGCAGTAGCCGGGTGGATATATGTCCTATTCTCCTCAGCGGCCAGTGGTCAAAGAGAGCAGACTGTCCTCAAGTCGGTCGCTACGTGCTGTGTCTGAATGATGACATCTCTCGATATCGATGGGTCTTTGCCTTTCGTCACAAGAGTGACGTCACCGAAGTACTTGAATCATGGCTTCCCCGGGATGAATGCGCCTGCCTTCGTCCATTGCGTGTTTTTTGTGGTGACAGAGGGGGTGAGTTTCTTGGTCCCACCTCTCATTTCCTTGATTCTCATGGTGTCCGTCTTGAGTCCACTCCTCCCTACACACCACATAAAAATGACGAGTTCGAGCGTTGGAATCGCATCCTTCATGGTGTTGTGTGCTCCCTTCTCTCTGCCTCTAGTCAGTCCCCCTTGTTTGCATTTGAGGCCATGTCCTACATGACGTGGGTCTTGAATCGCGTCCCTCATGGTCCCCTCCCTCACACTGTCATGCCCTTTGAGTGTTGGATAGGCCAGCGGGCTGACCTCTGCCTTGCTTGCGTATGAGGATGTCTTGCTTCCGCGTGGCTTCCCACCAACCAACGGGATCGTAAGCTCTCTCCGTGGTCGTTTGTGCGTCTTCATAGGGGTCTCCCCATTCTCCAAAGCTTGGCATTTCTGGGACCCCTCTCACTGTCGTGTCATTGAGTCTCGTGATGCATTCTTCTTTGAACACTTATTTGAGCATGATGTCCCTCGCTTCAGTGGATCCCTCTCTCCGCCCTCTTGGGGTGGAGGAGGCACTCTACCCTCTTGATCTCTTGTTATCCCCTCCGTGCGTCCATCGTCACCCTTTGCCCCCTCTCCGTACTCGGACCACTCAGCCTCCTCTGAGCCTGTACCCTCTGCCTCCTCTGAGCCCGCACCCTCTGCCTCCTTTCTGCATGCACCCTTTGCCTCCTCTGAGCCTATACCCTCTGCCTCCTCTGAGCCTGTGGATTCCTCAACAACGTCCTCTGACCGTATACCTTCTGGCTCTTCTGAGCCCCCTGCTCACTTTTGCTCTTTATCTTCCTCGGAACCTGTCCCTCCCTCTACGCCTCCAGCTCTCTCTCAGCCCTCTGGCATCTCTGTTGCGCCTTCCCCATCTCCCTCTATGCACCTGCACTCCCCTGTGGCTTCCTCAACGCCACCTGCACGTGTCTCATCTATCATGCCAGTCTTTCCCTACACGCGTCGTGGTTACCTCAGGGCACTTTCGTATTCCTCTCATCATGTCGTCTCGGGTGACCTTGGCCTCCGCGCTCTAGGAATGGCAACATCCGTCTTGTCCACGACTGTCTCCATGGTGCATCTGAGCACCGCCCTTGGCTACTCCCTCCTTGAACAAGAATTTCACTCAGCTCTCTCCTCTTCTGTAGCTGGGTATGTTGCATCGTGCTTTGCCACTGCAGGTCCCTCTCCCCTTCCCCCTGTACCTCTGACTGTACAGGCTGCTCACATGGCAACTGATTCTACCTTGTGGGAACAAGCCATGAAAGCTCAACTTGAGGCGCTGTCTGAGCATAGCGTGTATGAGCTCATGGATCTCCCACCGGGCCGCAAGATTGTTGCAGCCACATGGGTGTACAATCGCAAGCTGAACCCTCACAACACTACTGAATGGTACAAGGCACGCCTCGCGATAAAAGGGTGTCACAAGTCTCTAGGGTTGTCTGTGATGAGACATTCGCCCCAATTGGTCGTTACACCACCGCAAGGCACTGCTCAGCCTGGTTGCCCAGCATGACTGGGAGCTGGAATAGATGAACATCAATAATGCCTTTCTGCATGGCTAGTTGGATGATGAAATCTATATGGTACAGCCACATGGCTTCTCCTATGGGACAAACAGGGTATGGCGCCTGCGTAAGGCCTTGTATGGCCTGAAACAGTCACGACGCTGCTGGAACCTAAAGATCACAGCAACCTTGGAAAGGGGGCACTTCCAAAGAAGCACTGTAGACCCCACTGTATTACTCAGCACTCTCAACAAGCCACTTATAGCCTTCCTTGTCTATGTGGGTGATCTCCTCATCGTGTCTCCTGATGTTACCTCTATCACAGCCGCAAAGTCTCTTCTTCAGGAAGCATACAAGATGAAGGATGTTGGTCCAAGCCGTGTCTTTCTTGTCATGGAATTAGAGCGTGATTGCACAGGCCTCACCCTGCACGTTCACCTTCGATTGTGTACATTCGCAGCCTGGGATAGCGCTTTGGATCGCTCCTCGCTTCCATCCCCACATCATCCACACCTATGACACCATCTGGTCAATCACTACTAGTGTCCTTGCAACCATCCAGCTGGGGGAAACAGTTGAGGTGACGGACTACCTCAGAGTCATTGGCTCCTTGATTTATCTTGCTACCACCACGCGTGCTGATGTTGCCTTTAATGTGAACCTCCTGTCTCAATTCTCTCAGTGTCCCCGTGAGCGTCATATTGAGGTGGCATTGCGGGTAGTGCGGCATGCATTGTCTACACCTCACATCAGGTTGTACTTTCGCGCACAACTCTCAGTCCTGGTTGATGGCTTTATTGACAGTGACAGGGTACATGACTCTGATGCACATAGTGGAACATGGTACATCTTCCTTCCTGGTGGAACATCAACCTCATGGAAAAGTGGAAAACAAGGGTGTGTTACTCGCATCACTGTTGAGGTTGAGTATGTCACTCTTAGTGCAGGCACGTGTGAGGCTGTCTGGCTTTGTCGTTTTCTCCAGCAACTCCGTGTTCCCATCTGTTGCATCACCCTGTGTTGTGATAATCAAATCACAAAAGCCATTGCAGAAAACAGTGGCATGCATCACTCTCACACCAAACATATCGATGTGGAGCATCATTTTGTTCACGAGTGCATTATAGCTTGTGTGCCCAGGTTGCTTAAATGTACACACAGTTTCAAAGAGCTGACTTTCTCACCAAGGCCCTCAGCCAAAACGTTTTCAAAGGCGATGTTCATGCTGTTGGTCTCATCTGTCCCCATGACCCAGGCTGAGGAACGCAATGTTTTCTTAGACCTTGTCCGTTCCATCGTTATGAGTGTGGGTTGTTTGCCTACGGGCCATGGGGGAGTGTTGCAGTTCGGTGGCTACTCACATCTCTATTCCCTCTTGTCTCACTCAACATGGCACACACATGTACAGATTAAATGACAATGGCTTTACCTGGGGAGACATCGCACGAGTGCATCTTGAATGGAGACTCTGGTGTCATGAAGCAGCGGGTCTACCCAAGAGTGCTCTCTGGCACACGTATGGCTGTTGTTTGACTATCTCTCATTGATGCGGTAGATGCTTAGGTTCCTACATTCTCATTGCCAACCCGTGCATTATTCTTGTTGCCTCTGAGGCTTTTGGGAGAGGTGCATATGATCCGGGTGCTAATTCTTAGGGGGCCATCGTGTCGGTCGTGGACCGTACATTGGTGAGAAGCCACCCTCGGTTGAATACAAAGTGGTCGGGCTCGACCCCCGGGTGGCAGCACGTAGTCACCCAAGCGATCATCTCGATGTGGGAGTAAGCTCACTGGTCTCTTAGACTCTCGCTTCCCTGTACTACTTCTTGTCTTCTTGACACAAGCTTCTGAGGCAAAAAGCTTACCGTATCCATGGCGTCACCTACGTTCTCAGCAAGAAACTGTCCTAAAGCGCGGGTTGGGGCAGTGGCGTTGTTGATGCAGCGTGCGGGCTTCCACGCTCGTTTCTTAGTATGCTACCCCCTCAGTCTGCCTTTCTAGAGTCTAAGTCCGAGTGCTCTAGGTTTGCCACTCATACATGCGTGCTCTAGTATTGGCGCAAGAAAGAAGCTGAAAACTGGAACTGGCTCATTAAGAATCAAGAATGAGCAACAATGGGAGACCCCTCTAAATTCTAGCTCCCCCCAGCTCTTGTTACTCAGTTTCTAAGCCAATCACAAAATAGACCTATTTTCTGGCAGGCAAGGCTTTCTCATTGAGCCCTGCCAGACGGCCGACAGCCCAAACCCGTGCGTCATCTGTTTTGCCTGAAAACTAGACCATACCGTACTGCGCACGCTACGAACGCAGTCGTGTGGTCAGAATCAGCTATAAAAACAACAGTGAGGAGTTATGGCTACCTGAGCACAGGCAGCGCCTACAATAGTCCTCGGTGACAACAGTTCCATCCTAAGTTGAGACTTGGACCCTAAGCAGAGCAAGACACTGCAGACGCAATGGTAAAGTGGTATACAGTATTGGGTATTGGTTTTTGCGCATCTCTCATTGTGTTCTGTTGTGTCCTCCCGGCTTGTGTACATTGGCGTGCAGATGACTGACGGCAAGACTTGACACTGATGGAGTGTCGTCCGGTGGAGCCGACGCACGCTGAGGTCTACTCGCAGTTTGCTGGAGCCTCCTCTTGTTGGTATGTGTCCCACAGATGTGTTGTGACCTCTGGCCTCGCTGCACACTCACCGCACTGATGCAGGCGATTAATGTTGGAGTGACACCGGCGCTGACGTCACCGCCCGCGTGATACCGGATCACAAGAAGACAGTCCGAACTATTGTGACTGGTTTCAGGGTTACCTCTAACACAGGAATTTGCCACTTGCATTGTGTTGACACTAGGATTCCTAGTGTATGACGGGGGTGTGTGTCCGGGTTGTCTTCCCAGATTTGCTAGGTTGTATGCGTGCAGACAATTATGTGGGTGAGGTCCCAGGTTTGAGGCTCACTAGGCGGGGTGCGAGCGAGGGTGGGCTCGCCGTTCGCCCGCTCGTCACCCCGCCACCTGCTCTGCTACACCTATTACCTCCGTCTCTTGTTACTTGGAACTAACGCGTTTCTTCGCTAGTCAAGTATTCTCCTGTCATGGCGTCTAGTGCCTCGCTTGCTACGTGATGCACCACTTCCCTCGCTCTCCCCCCTAACCAGGTTCTTCTACGCTCTGGTATCAGAGCAAGTGAGGGAAGGCGCTGTTTTCCCACACGCCCATCAGGTTCTGGGCCGCCCACCGGTGACGTGGTGTCTCTTCACCACNGTCCGCTGGAGTCTCAGACACGCCCTCGTAGTCCTCCCACAGCTTCTCCCTCAGCTCACCTATGTCCCTGCAGCCACACACACCACTTGTGTGACAAGTCGGACGGCCTAGGCAGCAAGTGCAGCTGTAACCGGAGTCCTGGGGCAGCCGCCACCACCTCCATTGGTAGTGACGCGGCAGTTGCCACCAACCCCACTGCAACTACAGTAGTGGCAGCAGTTAGTACCAGTAGCTGTCTCAATGAATAGCAACTGTAGTGTTAAGTTCATACCTATGCAGTAGGAGCTGCTGTGTACGCCAGAGCCACGGTGAACGCAGTAGTGTACACGTGACAGCAGCAGCCACAGCAGCAGCACAGCACCCGCGGTCGGCAGCAGCAGCAGCAGCACAGCACCCGCGGTCAACAGCAGCAGCAGCAGCACAGCACCCGTGGTCATCAGCAGCAGTAGCACAGCACCCGCGGTCGGCAGAAGCAGCAGCAGCATAGCACCCGCGGTCGGCAGCAGCAGCAGCAGCAGCACCACAGTACCCGTAGTCAGCAGTAGCAGCACCAGCAGCACAGCACCCGCGGTTGGCAGCAGCAGCAGCAGCAGCAGCAACAACACCCGTAGCAGCAGCAGCAGCAGCACCGGCAACCTCATACCGTCGTCTCCACCCGCGGTGGCAGCTGTAGCACCCGTGACCAAGTGTCTGCTATCGCAGTTGCGTGCACCATCTTGTGGTGCCGCACCCGTCACGCTGGCGCAACCCGGCAACCAGAGCGTGCCCCCTCTTGGTGCGGACTACGAGGGCAGGCTGCCCCAGCGCCGCGTGCGTCATTGCAGAGTGATGAGGGGTGATCGCGAATCCGGGCCTGCCGCATCCAGGTCTGCGTGGACTTCCCGTCACCGTTCAGTAAGCGCCTCTCCACCTCTCTCTCCCGGGGGGGACCCGCCGTTTCAGGACGCTTCAGAGTTACCTGCGGCCCAGTTGCATTCAGCACTCGCACAAGACGTTGTAAGTCTTGTGAGTACTCTCACTCGCACGACATCTGCTCTCATTGACGCCGCTGCAGCAGCTGCAACCACCCTTGCCGCCGCTGCTAGAGCGCCGCGTGCTCCTGCCTCGACTTCGGTAGGTCGGGCTACTGACTCGTACACAGAGGCAGCGGCTGCTGCTGGTCCCATCGTTGCAGCCGCTGCTAACATAAGCACACACGTTTCTGCCGCAGCGTCTGCCATTGCCTCTTCCATAGCCGCAGCTGCGACAGCAACATCAACAGCTGCAGCCTCTATCCGCAGCTCTACAGCCGCAGCAGTCGCCGCATCAGCATCGGCTCCATCTGCCGCCTTCAGCTTCGTCACGGCGACTGTCTCCATCGCAGCCGTCTTCGTCACCTTCGGTGTCGCCTGCACCACCGGAGCCTTTGCTCTCGTGGTGCCCATAGTCTCCACCATCTCTGTTCTGTCTACAGCCGCAGCGGCTGCTATTCCTCCTCTGCTTGCCTTTCTGCACACCCCATCCTCCTGACTTTCTTTGCTGCATTCAGTGCCTGCTTGCACTCTTCTCCTGCCTACCTTGCGGTGGCTTGTCCTGTCTGACTCGGGGTGGGCTGTCCTGCAGCATCTTTACTCTTTGCCTCAGGCAACCCCATATTTCCCACGCCCACTGGGGCTGGGAAAACTCTGCCGAAATTTTTTTGGCAGAGCCCACACGTTGTCACCATGCCCGGTGACGACGAGTCAGTCATTGCGTCTCTTCAGCGCCAGCTGGCCCTCGCTCGCTCGGCCCAGCAGCAGGCTGAGGACCATCTTAATCTCGCTGAGGACAACCGCGCCGCTTTTGCTGATGAAGTCGCCGCTATTGTACTTCGTCGCCTTCCCGCTGCGTCTGCCGTTCCCCTTGCAGGGGCTAACCCCATTCCGCAGGCAGGCAGCACCTCTACTTCTAGCACCTCTGCTGCTGCACACCTTGGCACTGCCGCTGCTGCTGCCCAGCTGCCTGCGCCTCGCCAGCATGATTTCTTTTCTCAGCCGCCTGCGCTGGCCTCTGGACTTCCCTTCTCCTCTTGGGAAGTGCGCTTTAGCGCGTGGATTCAAGGGGAGCAGCTGTGGGAGTATTACTCCCAAGCTGTTGCTCCATTCACTCCCCTTGCAACTGAGTCTGCCCATGCCGTCCGCGCCCTCATCGCAGTCGCTCCTGAGTCTCTGGTTGATGATGTCAGCACGTACAATGCTGATCCTGTTGTCTAGCGCCTGGCTGACCCTGTCGGTGCATATGCCATGCTCCGTCGTCGCACCACTGTCACTGGCCAGGCCTGTCAGAGCGCCCTCACAGTCCAGTTCAACACACTTCTCATGCGTAGTGATGAGACCGCTGATGCCTACTGGTCTCGCGGTCTCAAGCTCCTTCGCGAGCTTGGCAAAGAAGCACATGGCCAGCTCTCTGCCGTCCTCACCATGGTCAACGGCCTCATCCCAGAGCTGTCCGATCTTCTTCGTGACGTCAAAGCTGACGAGCTAGAGCAACTTGCCTCCCAGCCCGTTCCCCCAGATTCACCGCCAGGGGTAGGGGCTCTTTGGGATTTCACCTCCGAGCGTCTTGCTGCCTGGTGGACCAGTCATCAGAACAAGCACCTCCATCACTCGTCCGTCACAGGGGTCGCTGCGCTTAGTACTGCTACTGCACCCTCCTCCTCTGCTGACCCTTCCTCTACCTCCACTGCTTCTTCCTCATCCTCCGCCGCCTCTGCCCTCGCTTCCCAGGGTCGTGGAAAGGGCAAGGGGAAGGGCAAGGGCAAGGGCAAGGACAAGGGTGTTCCTACTTCCCCGCGGGTTCCGGGCGCTGTCATGTGTTGGAACTGCGGCTCTACTGAGCACTCTGCTCGGATTTGCCCAGCCCCTCCGGATGACCTCCGCCTCGCCCGGGCCATGCGCGCTCACTAGGCTCGCACCTCCACCTCCTCCGGGCCATCGCCCTCCGGCGCCGGCGTCGCATCGCGCTCCACCACCTCCGTCTCGGCTCAGGCTTACGCCACCTCTGGTTTACCTCCTCCTCCGCCTTACCCCTATCCCTGGGGCTGGCCGCCTCCTTACGGCACCCCTGCGTATGCTGGTCCCCCATCATCAGCCTACACTCCTCCGCCGTGGTTCCCGCCTTCCCCCGGCGCGTCTACTCCAGCTCCGCCGGCGTCTGTGGATGGTGATCGCGGTGATCGCGAGCGCAACCTTGAGCAATCCCTCCTTCAGCTTCTTCGTCTTCGCGATCAGGGAGGTGAGAGTGTTGCACCGCTGGTCAGAGGTCTTGTGTGTCAGATTGACAGTGTCCTCCGTGGGGATCCTCCCGGTCACATTCTGGGTGCCTCGTGTGAGTCTGTCCCGTGGATCGAGCGTTGGCAATCCAACTTTCTTCCTCGTGGTCTGTCCCTCTGTACATTGTCGTCGTCCTCCGTTGGCACTGTTGCCACATCCAGTGTGCTCCCCACTATGCGTGCGTCTTGTGGTCTTTGGGTCCTTGATTCCGGGGCAACTCACCACATGACGTCCGTCCGTTCCTCGTTTGTCTCGTTGGGCCCCGTCGGCTCCGTCCGCTTTATTCGTACTGGGTCTGGCCAGTTGCTGCCAGTTCAGGGTGTGGGCGTCGTGCGCTTTGTAGGACCCAGTGGTGCGCTGTACCTGCCTGACGTTCTGTATGTGCCTTCGCTGGAACTCAGTCTGCTGTCTATACCATTCCTGGACGATCAAGGTATGGACTTCACTGCTAGCCGTGGTGTTGGCACCGTTTGTCTTCGTTCCACACGACGTGCTATTCTCCGTGGAATAAAGTGCGGCAAACTCTATCGTGTCCCCTTGCACGCCCCCCCCCCCGCTCCTGTCGTCTGTGTCGCCCTTGCTCACGTTGCACCATCTCTTACTCCTGACCTCGTGCGTCTCTTGTATCGTCGCCTTGGTCATGTCCACACTGATGCCATTCACAGTATGCTGCGTCTTCAGCCTGCTCTTGGCCTCTTGCCCTCTACCTTCCCTGCCCCTTGCCCTGCTGATTGCCTTGACTGTGCGCAAGGAAAGATGCATCGCTCTCCTTTCTCTCCTTCTGAATCGCAATCTACACATCCCCTAGATCGTGTTCATGCGGATGTCATGGGGCCTTTGCCTCATGACCTCCTTGGTGACGTTGGTCGCTACGTCTTGTGCCTCACCCATGATTTTTCTCACTTCCGCTGGGTGTTTGCTCTTCATCAGAAGAGCGATGTCTGTTCTGTCATTGAATCCTGGCTTGTTCAGGCCGAACGTGCCTGTCAGCGGTCGCTGCGTGTCTTCCGCAGCGACCGTGGTGGTGAATTCCTTGGTCCCACCGCTCGTCTTCTCGAGTCGCGTGGGGTGTGTCTGGAGACGTCAGCTCCTTACACACCCCAGCAAAACGGTGTCTCTGAGCGTTGGAACCGGACACTTGCCGACGGAGTCCACACGCTTCTGTCTGAATCTGGTCTGCCGCCCCTCTTTGCCTTCGAAGCAATGTGCTACATGACGTGGGTCTGGAACCGTGTCCCACGCGGCCCCCTTCCCCGCACTATCACACCCTTTGAGCGCTGGCATGGTCATCGGGCTGATCTTCGCCTAGCTCGGGTTTGGGGTAGCATTGCTTCTGTCTGGCTTCCGGAGGATCTTCGTGATGGGAAACTATCCCCACACGGTCGTCTCTGCCCCTTTCTCGGCGTCTCCGCGCAGTCCAAAGCCTGGCGCTTTTGGGACCCTGTCCGTCAGCAGGTCGTCGAGTCTCGCGACGCCCTGTTCTTTGAGTTTGTCTTCCTTCGGGACCTCAGTCGCCTGTCGCCTGACTCCTCCCTCCTGCCTCTCTCTCGGCTGAGGGGGGATGTCGGTCCTGCCAGTCCGGCAGTCCCTGTCGGTCCTGCCAGTCCGGCAGTCCCTGTCGGTCCTTCCGGTCCGGCAGTTCCTATTGCCTCATCGCAGCTGTCATCCTCGTTGCAGTCCTCGTCGCTCGGACCTGTCTCTACCTACCCTGTTTCCTCTTCCTTTGACGTCTCGTCCCCGGCCACTGACTCTGCCCAGTCGGCCTCATCTCCCGCTGTCCCATCCAGCCCGGTCGCTTCTCCTGTTGCCCCTTCACCCACGGACTCTCCTCTCTAGGTGTCTGATCCGCCTCCGCACGTCCCTGCAGGATCTGCCCCTGTCTCACCCTTCGTCCGGGGTGGGCGTCTTCGTGCCTTACCCAACCGCTCTAACACCTTCACGACCTCGGCACGTCCTCACCTGTCTCAGCCTGCGTCTCATCCACCTCACTCGACTGCTCTCCCCACCGGCATGGACGCACTGGGCTTGGCCACTGGGGTTGTCCATCCCAGTTCCGCCCTCGGCTACACGCTTCTTGCCTCTGAGCATGAGCGGGCCTTGGAGGCGGCAGTCTTGAGCAGCATTGCAGAGTGTCACGCCACATCCGTCACCACTGCCTTGCCCCCTGAGCCGACCACTGTGCGTCAAGCTCGTGTAGCCTTTGACGCGCAACAGTGGGAGACCGCAATGCATGACGAGCTCAAAGCCCTTGATGCTCATGCAGTCTATGAACTTGTCGATCTTCCGCCTGGGCGCAAAGCCATTGATGCCCGTTGGGTCTTTCGGCGCAAGTACAAGCCCAACGGTGCACTCGACAAGTACAAGGCACGTCTCACGGCAAAGGGGTACTTCCAGATCTTCGGTGTCGACTTCGATGAGACATTTGCACCGGTTGGGCGGTACACCACTGCCAGAGCGCTGTTGAGTCTCGTGGCTCATCATGACTGGGAGTTAGAGCAGATGGATGTGAACAATGCATTCCTCCACGGACGGTTGGACGAGGAGATTTACGTGGTGCAGCCTCCTGGCTTCTCCGACGGCACTGACCGAGTGTGGCGACTGCAAAAGGCCCTCTATGGCCTAAAGTAGTCGCCACGGTGCTGGAACCAAGAGATCATGTCCACTCTTGAGAAAGGAGGTTACCGGCGCAATACGGTGGATCCGTCACTCTTTGTCAGTCCACCCTCTGTCCCGTTTGTCGCTGTCCTCGTCTATGTGGACGACCTGCTGATAGCATCGCCAAGTCAGGCGGCTGTCCAGTCAGTGAAGACGCTCTTGCAGTCCAAGTACAAGATGAAAGACTTGGGACCTGCTCGTGTCTTCTTGGGCATGGAGCTTGAGCGCGACCGTTCCCATCGCATACTCCATGTCCACCAGGTTGCATACGCGCGTAGCCTGGGGGAGCGCTTTGCCTCACTACTAGAGTCCACACCCACTGCGTCCACTCCCATGACCCCAGCAGGTCAAAGGCTGCTGAAGACATTGGATGTGTCCAAGCTGGGGGAGACAGTCGATGTGACTGACTATCTCCGCGTCATCGGGTCACTGATGTACCTGGCGACCACTACCAGGGCAGACGTCGCCTTCTCTGTGAACTTCCTAGCCCAGTTCTCCCAGGCCCCCCGAGCCCGACACATGGAGGTTGCGCTACGCGTTGTCAGATACGCTCTCTCTACTGCGCGCACTGGGTTGTGCTATCGTGCACAACCATCCATTGTCGTGGACGGATACACGGACAGCGACTGGGCACATGACACCGACGCACGCAGCCGTACAGGTTACATCTTCCTCATTGGAGGAGCCGCTGTGTCGTGGAAGAGTGGCAAGCAGGGCTGTGTGGCGCGCAGCTCAAGTGAGGCTGAGTATGTTGCTCTAGGTGCAGGCACTTGCGAGAGTGTGTGGTTGTGTCGCTTGCTGCAGCAACTGCGCGTCCCCATTCGCTGCATCACTTTGCGCTGTGACAATCAAATCACTAAGGCGATTGCTGAACATGATGACATGCATCATACACGCACGAAGCACATCAATGTTGAGCATCATTTTGTGCGTGAGCGCATTGCTGCAGGTGATGTCCACATCGTCTGGGTCGATACATGACAGCAGCGAGCTGATTTTCTGACGAAGGCACTCAGCAGCAACGTCTTCAAGGCGGCTGTGCATGCAGTTGGGTTGTTGTGTCCACGTGGTGGTCCTGGTTGAATGGTTGTGGCTAGTGCTCGTAC
>SZWC01017805.1:16175-37896 GCA_023375785.1 Penium margaritaceum | reverse complement strand
AGTCTGTGCAAAGTCTGCACAGTTGCTGTTTTTTGGCGTCAGTGCAGCTGTGGTCATGGAGAGCTCCTGGGAGGTGCGTGAGGAGGACCCTCATGGGCAGATGCTCTTTGAAGTGGCCTCATGAAAGAACTACCCTGGCCTGCTTGTGCATGTGGAGAGTGCTCCTGCACCAGCTTTAGATTTTGTTTAGTCTGCTTCTCCCTAGGGAACAGGAGTTAAGCCTCGTCTCACCCTTTTGGGACGTGGCATGTTCGTGCAATCGGGGGTGGTGCGACAAGGCTTCAGGTCAGGGGCATGTGGGCTTTTCATTTCCAAGTCTTAGTCCACACTGGCTCAAGAAAAGGAGGGAGCAGTTGATGGTTAATGCCTTGGCTGGGGGAGAGCATCATTGGTGTAGTAATACTGAGAAGAGGACTTCGCACTCGAGGAGCTACCGGGGCTAGCATGAAAGTCGGTTCTGGGGAGCGAGTATGCGTGGGGCCACTCTCTAGTTTTAAGCGACAGCAAAAGGATTGAGTACATACTCTGCCGGTGGATTCAAAGCTCCATGCAAAGCTCATGCTTGGACTTCCTTTGGGATATCTGGAGACCCTCCCATTGTCCCTTGACAGCCTTGACCCCGCCTAGGTCATGCGCCAATGGCCTGGGGGATAAATCTCCATGGTCCGCCATGCGATCAAGGAAGAGATCGTGGAAATTTGTACGGAACACTCTTTCTGGATGGAGGTAGAGAAAGGGGGGTTCTATTGCCCCTGGGAGAGGAGAGTGGGCTGAGGTAGGACTTGACTCTCACTGATCGGGAGTTGGAACCGTTTTGGGTGCTAGACGTCATGACAGTACACTTTTGTGGACGCCTGATGAAATACCCGGGGTGGGCAGCGATGACGGCGGAGGAGGGGAGGATGAGGAAGTATGGGCCCACCTTGGCGGTAAGGCCAGGAAAATGTTACAGCCACTTGTGCTACACACCATGGAGGGGCTGGGGCAGTAGTGTTGGACCTGAGTACAACGGTTGGTGGCCTTTTGTTTTGGCCAGAGGCATTTTTTGTCAGTTGTTTGGGAGAGTGAGGTGTGAGAGCACAGAGCTTTAGTGACGCTTGTACTACGCAGTGGCATCCAGGCTCTATGTGATGTTTTAAGTGGTTTTGTGATGGAGCATAGTCGATTGGATGCAACTTGGTTTTTGGACCAGATGAATTCGTCTGTGTCCCCTCGGGGGTGTATGCCCTCTGGGCTTTCTTTTTTCTGCCACTTTTCCCCAGAGGAGGAGGGCTGATTGCATCATATTCACCCTGTAATGAATAACTTGAAATGAAAATTAAAGAAGAAGAAGAAAAAAGAATAAACATGGCATACTGCTCCCCAAAAACTCGATTGCTCCTTTGGATTATTCAACCTGTGGGGGCTGAGTCAACGGTTCTGAGAACCCACCTGCCCTTGACGAATGTTTTAAAGTACAAGAGGCCATGCCGCACATCTGTTAAAAGAGCTGCACATGCCACCTACCACAAGAGGCAGAGATGACCGGAAGCAGCAAAGAGCGGAGGCAGTTAGACTGCTGCATGCGCAAGTGCATCTGTGGCGGATTCGGCTTCTCCTGCATCCACGTGCATGCGGCACTGCGGACAATGCATGATGCCAGAGGGAAACATGGACACTGCGCACAGTTTCATGGCCTAGAATGGTTGCTATGCAAATCCAATAAGGAGGGGGGGTCAACCTGAAGGCATTGAAGTCCGTCCATTGAACCTCAACATGAGGTTGAGATGCCCGAGCCAGGTTGGCAAGCCCTTGTGGACCATGCAGTTTGGTGTTCCCAAAGGAAGCATAAGTTGGTGTCATAAACATGACTCCAACGAGGCCCTCTCTGTAATAAACACCCCTCGGATAATCCGATCTCTTAATACAGGTTCACGTCCCGCACCGAACCTCCTCGACAACGGCTGGTCGGGCACGGCCGTTCCACCAGAATTGAGCCACCCCTAATGAACGCGATCACGTCACTACCTGTACAGCTAGAAGAAAGAAGCCGTAGATGTTTGTGTTTTTTCCTGTTCTGTTGTATATATGGAGGTTTTTCATTCCCTCCAAGATTAACCCAAAACAGTCTATTCCATCATATTCGCCTTTGGTTCCATGGCTTTGCTGCCGTGTCTTCGCTCTGCTCGCTCATCACTCTCTCCTCTGTTGCCATTCACTCTCATCTCTTGGCCTCACAGCTCTTCGCTCCATCATCCTCACCCCTTCACTCAGCCTCTCTCAGCGCATCATCCAGCCCATCAACCCTGCACGTAATCATTCGGCTCTCTCTCTCACCGGTGACCTATCTACTCTGCTACTCTACCTTAGCGTGCAACTCTCCTATAGAAGCTCTTTGGCTACCCCTTGAATCACTCCTTGCTCCCATTGGCATTTCCATGTGTGTTGGACCGCTCTGCTTCTACCTACGTCTGTCGTTACTTCCTCCACTCTTTCCAATCTTCTGACATGGTATCAGAGCTTTAGGGGACATCACCTCGTTCTTCCTAACCACGTCATCACTTCAATCGTCACCCTCTACCTCCCAGCCAACTCCTGTCGCCGCCGCCGCTTTGCACCTTCCATTTTCATGAGCAACTGACGTTAACAACATTATTTCAAGTGCTCTGCAAGCCGTGATGGTCCTCATAACTGAGATGAAGCCCTACGTCCATTCACATGTCCATGGCAACGCTCAGCACTTCTCCACCGTCAGCAGCCTACAGCAGCTCCTGAAGCACTTTCTGCCGCTGCATTCACTGCAATCTGCTCCATCATCTTCATCAACATCGTCATCACCATGCAATGCCTCTTCCTCCTTTGCTCTCGCATCATCTCCTTGATTCACTGTCTCTTCTCATCTCTTCTCGTCGTCAGCAGCAGAGCTACATTTGTTAACGGGACATCGGACACCACCAGTCTTCCTGCCCATCGGTCTCGGGCTGACTGGGGAACAAGCCGTCACTCTCTCGACATCCACAGACGTCTCCAATCCTCTCAGACTGTACTCGCTACAGGAGACATCCTCTTGGAGTCAGGAAATTGGACACCACCAGCCTTCCTGTCGGTCGGTCTTGGGCCAACTGGGGGCACTCTCCCGACAATCAGAGAAGCTCCCTGCTTCATGAGCATCTGCAGTCTCTTCCTTCCTCTCCACATGTCCTCCACCCATCCTCCTCTGTTGCAACTTCCTTCAGCATCTATCCTCCTCCGCTATCATCAGCCTCCTCATCCGATTCATTGTCCTCATCCTCCTTATCCTTCAACATTCCGTAGTGCACGTGGTTTCACCCCTGTGCCCAATTTCATCATCAAAGCAGCCGCTTCATCAGCTCGGCACAAGGATCTGCCCGGTCGAACCGCAAAATCTCGCGGCGACCTGCACCCACGCAGTTTGCCCCTGCGCCCAGACTTCATCATCAGCACATCCTCCTCCGCGATCATCAGCAATCATTAGCATTTGCAGCCAGCACAAGGACTTGCACGTGTCAGGTGCCAATCTTGTAATGGCTTGCACCCAAGCCGGCAGTATGTTTCTCATGGCGCATTGGCTCTCGCCTTTCGCTTGCCACATCCTACCCCTCTACATTCAGCAGCGCACGTGGTTTCGTCCCTGTGCCCACTTCTCATCAACTTCCCCGTTTCTGTAGCTGTCCATCATCATCATCATCCTCCGCTGAGTACAAGGATCTGCCCAGTCAAACCGCCATTTTCACGGTGACTTGCATCCACGCCGATTCCTTGTCATCAGCACACGCAACCCGACTCTGTGCCCTGCATCATCTGTACTCTCATCCTCATCTCCTCTGCTCTCCATCATCATCAACCATCAGCACCTGCGATTGGGAATTCACCAGGTCACTGACATTCCTGTTTCAATTCCTCATTATCCTCTTTTCTTCCTCACAGAGTCCTGCCCTGAAGGCATCAGAAATCCCTCGTCTTCCTGCTCATTGGGCTCGAGCAAACGGGAAACCCAAGCCGACACTCCTCCAAGGCAGGATTCGAAGAGGTCTTCTCATCTCTCCTTTCTCCCACCACAACACCATCATCGCCAGAAGGACAAGACCTGCTGTTTCCCACTGGTGAAGCATGCACTAGCAGCTGCCACGCACAATCACAATCAACACCATTGCGGCATAAGCCCTCGACTGGACGCACATTCCTAAGCTCGATCAGTTCGGAGAAAACATCCACCACTGGTACGGTGCCATACAAGTTAGGACAAGGCAATCATTGATCTGAGGGTATCAACTCTCTCTCTCTCTCTCTCTCTCTCTCTCTCTTCCTAGAAGGAGTTTATGACAACCCTGGATGTCCTCCAAGGGCATACACAGNACCATTGCGGCATAAGCCCTCGACTGGACGCACATTCCTAAGCTCGATCAGTTCGGAGAAAACATCCACCACTGGTACGGTGCCATACAAGTTAGGACAAGGCAATCATTTATCTGAGGGTATCAACTCTCTCTCTCTCTCTCTCTCTCTCTCTCTCTTCCTAGAAGGAGTTTATGACAACCCTGGATGTCCTCCAAGGGCATACACAGCAACCCTTTGAGACATCAAAAGATGCCTTCTCCGGACCACCCATACTGTCTACCATAGAATCATTGAAGAAGTGTCACCCGTTGCAGCAATATGGCACTCTCTTGTGGCAGTAGCGTGGAATCCCAGTCTCTGTAATCAGGTTGTCAGACCCCTCCATCAAGGGGTTACTCCCCCCAGCAGGCAAAGACACCTGGACACTGATGCCCTCTAGGCAATCAGGTCTTCACACCTCGTCAGACTCAGAGGGGCTGTCAGAAATATGACTCCGACAAGGTCCTCTCTTCAATAAACACCCCTCAGATAATCTGAGCTCTTGATACAGGTTCGTGTCCCACACCAAACCTCCTCGACAGCGGCTGGCCGGTCACGGCCGTTCCACCAGAATCGAGCTGTCCCTAATAAACGCCATCACATCACTACACTTACGGCTAGCGGAAAGAAGCCGTTGATGTTTGTGTTTTTTCATCATCTGTTGTATAAACGGAGGATGTTCATACCCTTCAAGATCAACCAAGAATAGTCTATTCCATCCTGTTTGCCTTCGGTTCCGCGGCTTCTCCGTCGTGCCTTTGCTCTGCTCGCTCATCACTCTCTCCTCTGTTGCCATTCACTCTCATCTCTTGGCCTCGCAACTCTTCTCTCCGTCACCCTCGTCCCTTCACTCAGCCTCTCTCAGTGCATCATCGAGCCTGTCGATCTTGTATGCAATCATTCGGCTCTCTCTCTCACCATTGAACTGTCTACTCCACTGCTCTACCTTAGCCTGCAACTCTCCTACAGGAGTTCTTTGGCTACCCCTTGCATCACTCCTTGCTCCCATCAGGATTTCCATGACTGTCGAACCGCTCTGCTTCTACCTGCTCCTGCCATCGTTTTCTCCACTCTTTCCAATCTTTTGACAGCTTGGAACCACATCCTTGGTAAGTGTGGAAAAAGGGGACATCCAGAAAGGCGCTGCACCAACCCATAAGCACCTATCCCAAGCCAGATTGCTGCTGGTCACGCTGCAGATATATTTGTTCAGCAACGTGTAGCAGCCTCAGAAGATGGCAATACTGCCGTTGACATCATGGCTGGTGCTGCTGGAACTGAAAAAGAGGACTCAGCTCCTGCCAGGATTGCAATCGCAACTGCTGCAGGCATTGAGGCTACAAAATCATCTGTTAATGATTAGACCAGTACCATGACCCAGGCACTACAGGTTCATGGAGAAGGTGAGGCCGTGGATGGAGACCTAACACATGATGATATGGTTGAACAAGGGGGACAGGTACAGGACAAGGAAGAGGAGGAGGATTTTGAAAGGGATAGTGTCATTAGAGATGAATATGCACAGGGGTAGGGGATGGTTATAGCAGCCATGGTGGTGGGCAAAATCAGTAAGTAGGCTGACTCTAACACCTCTGAAGATGACTGCATTCCAGATGAATGCCTAACTCCGCTTTACCCACTGTTTGGGCCTCCAAGTTTTCCCTTGGCCAGTTCTCGCACAAAATGAATGCGGTACTTACATGACATAAAAATCCACCTGGACACTGTTGCCCTCAAGGTTCATATTCCTGCTTTGTAGTCAATCTTCCATCCGTCTTTTTTGCCACTGCCCCTTGTGCAAAAATGGCTTCATTTGCACTCTATGCCTTGCAGATAAAGAGGATAGACCTCCTGACTGTCGGATGCGTGGAGCAAGACAAGAACGACCTGTGTCGCCGGGCCTTCATCGCACCCGGGGCCTATTGGGAGGGTTGAAATCATGTCCGTCACCTTGTCACCATGGACACCACTTTTTTGATAAATGACTTCAATCAGGTCCTACTGATTGCACAATATTGGGATGAAAACAACCACTCGATTCTTACGGCGTGGACGCTGTGCGGCCAAGAAGACGAAGACAATTGGACGTGGTTCGTAAAGCGGCTTTTGCAAGCGTACCCCATGGCAAGAGACCGTGGCACAGCCATCATCTCCAACCGTGATGGTGGACTCCTAGTTGCTGTGGCTTGTGAGCTACATGGTACAACGTACACTTTCTATACACAGCACATCCGCGAGAATGTCAAGTCCAAGGCGGGTAGGGTCGTAGCGGACCTGTTGTGGACCCTCATACACGCCTTCACCACCGAAGAGTTCAAGCGTACCCAGGCCAAGATATCATGGGTATCGAAGCATGGTTTGGACTATATCTTTGATGGTGGTGCTGAACCGGGCATCCCGTTAGAGTCTACACTTTAGTGGCACGTGACAGGTACACGGCAAGCAACACGGCAAAGTCCATGAATGTGTTGGCTCTAGTGGGTGTGGAGGCACCCTCAAGGATGCCTAGCTCTAACTGATGCTCTCTACCAGTGTTTGGGCAGCCAATGGACACCAATGGTGAAGAGTGTGGAGGACAAGGATCACTGATATGAGTGGGTGGAACACGTCGCATTCAGTAGATCTGAATTCAAACACTTTTTTGTTAGTTAGCATAGTGAGATTACATTTGATTCTTATAGCCTGTGATTTAAGCTTTCCAACGCATCCAAGCACACCCAAATCGGAGCAGTAGAGCCCCTGCTACGGCCGTCGAAGTAACCCTTGGTGGGGCCGAGCCGCCCACCATGCCCACGAACGGGAGTGACGGGAGGCGCTTCGACGGTGGCCTGTTGAAGCGCCCTTCCTGTCATTACAACGTGGGGAGGGGCTTGCCCTGGTCCAGAAGAACATCCACATCCATTCCTTCATGCCCCATGTGCCTTTGGAGCCCATTGGAGACGAACTGGGATCACTGGCGGTGGATTATCCCGCCACCTTTGGCGGGTACTAGATACCACACGCTCAACACCCAATTTTTCGGGCTAGGCTAACTTTCTGAATACTCACTCAAATCGATCGATTAAAAGCTTGATCCTACATGGAAAAATCCANCACTGCCCCTTGTGCAAAAATGGCTTCATTTGCACTCTATGCCTTGCAGATAAAGAGGATAGACCTCCTGACTGTCGGATGCGTGGAGCAAGACAAGAACGACCTGTGTCGCCGGGCCTTCATCGCACCCGGGGCCTATTGGGAGGGTTGAAATCATTTCCGTCACCTTGTCACCATGGACACCACTTTTCTGATAAATGACTTCAATCAGGTCCTACTGATTGCACAGTATTGGGATGAAAACAACCACTCGATTCTTACGGCGTGGACGCTGTGCGGCCAAGAAGACGAAGACAATTGGACGTGGTTTGTAAAGCGGCTTTTGCAAGCGTACCCCATGGCAAGAGACCGTGGCACAGCCATCATCTCCAACCGTGATGGTGGACTCCTAGTTGCTGTGGCTTGTGAGCTACATGGTACAACGTACACTTTCTATACACAGCACATCCGCGAGAATGTCAAGTCCAAGGCGGGTAGGGTCGTAGCGGACCTGTTGTGGACCCTCATACACGCCTTCACCACCGAAGAGTTCAAGCGCACCCAGGCCGAGATATCATGGGTATCGAAGCATGGTTTGGACTATATCTTTGATGGTGGTGCTGAACCGGGCATCCCGTTAGAGTCTACACTTTAGTGGCACGTGACAGGTACACGGCAAGCAACACGGCAAAGTCCATGAATGTGTTGGCTCAAGTGGGTGTGGAGGCACCCTCAAGGATGCCTAGCACTAACTGATGCTCTCTACCAGTGTTTGGGCAGCCAATGGACACCAATGGTGAAGAGTGTGGAGGACAAGGATCACTGATATGAGTGGGTGGAACACGTCGCATTCAGTAGATCTGAATTCAAACACTTTTTTGTTAGTTAGCATAGTGAGATTACATCTGATTCCTATAGCCTGTGATTTAAGCTTTCCAACGCATCCAAGCACACCCAAATCGGAGCAGTAGAGCCCCTGCTACGGCCGTCGAAGTAACCCTTGGTGGGGCCGAGTCGCCCACCATGCCCACGAACGGGAGTGACGGGAGGCGCTTCGACGGTGGCCTGTTGAAGCGCCCTTCCTGTCATTACAACGTGGGGAGGGGCTCGCCCTGGTCCAGAAGAACATCCACATCCATTCCTTCATGCCCCATGTGCCTTTGGAGCCCATTGGAGACGAACTGGGATCACTGGCGGTGGATTATCCCGCCACCTTTGGCGGGTACTAGATACCACACGCTCAACACCCAATTTTTCGGGCTAGGCTAACTTTCTGAATACTCACTCAAATCGATCGATTAAAAGCTTGATCCTACATGGAAAAATCCAAGGAATCCAAATCTAAAGTCAGATCAGGTGTTCTACCACTTCTGAGTGGTCAAACCAGGGAGTACGATCAACTGCACTCATGGCAAGGGGCACACCTTGTCAATAGAATGCCTACATCATGGACCTCCGGCACCTCTATCCCTTCCACTACTTCGTGTAGTTGTATGTGTGGATGCAGAAGTTACATGCAGAATGGCACGAGCAGATGCATGACTATGAGACCACGCTCACCCCGCTCGCCAATGGCAAGATGAAAACCTACACGCAACACGCACAAGAGTACGACATTATCTCCACGGAATCACTCTCTGGGACCGTCTTGGGCCCAAAGAGCCACTCCGGTCGTGGACTGTGACATGAAGAAGTGCAACTGCAGACAGTGGACCGAGTACGACTATCCATGCCAACACACGGCCAGCCTCCTGCTCGATGCTACAGTGAACCCAGAGATATAGTGGACATACACCTCACTCAGATGGTATGGAAGAGGACCTACCGTCACCCCATGCCGGGGGTCAATCTGCACGAGCTGCAGTACACTGAGAAAGGGTGGAGCCCACCAGGCAAGAAGCGGGGTGCTGGGAGGCCGAAGTCCAAGTGCAAGAACCACTATGAGCATAGTAAGAGGGACCGCACCTGCAGCCACTGAAGGCTGTCTGGACATGCGCCAAAGTGGTACACAAACCCACCAGTCCTCTCACCAGCCAACATTGCACCAACTTGTGCCAGACAGCTTGATACAGGTTGTAGGGTGTGTGGTAATGGTGTTCGTGGCCGCAGAACTCCAAGAACAGGACATGGCACAGTACCTGATTCAGGTTTTGTACACAACGTTGAACTCATGACAGATGGGCACGGATTGACAGCAGTGGCAACAGTAGGAACAGCTACAGCAGGTGATGCAGTAGCAGGAACTGTTGCAGCAGGTAATATGACTGCAGGAACTGTTGTAGCAGGTAATGTAAGTGCAGGAACTAATACAGCAGGTGATGCCGCAAAACCAAGAACTGTGGGAGCAGGTGATGTAGCAAAACACGTGTTCTCCTCCCAGGTTGAAGATCCTGGGACTCCCCAGGCAATAGCACAAAACACTACAGACGATGGCTTGTCCTCTTCTAACTGGTCAGAGGAGGACGAGGCCTCCGACTACATCACATCCGAGTCTGATGAGTGGGATTCTGCAGACAGCTCCTTCTCTTCCTCCAACTCATCCGAGGATGAGGAGCCTGTGTGACGCAAGCACATGTGCAGAGGATATTCTGTCTGACTATAGGTAATACTTTTGTCCTCTGCTCTTGACGTTCTTTGTTTTGTTTGTGACTTGTGTGCCGGTGAGGTAGATCCATGTGCTAGAGAAAACCATGGCCAGGCAAAAACCAAGGATTGGAGTGCACCGACAGCGGGTCACATCACTTGTGGCCCACAACACATGTGGTGCAAAGACAAATGGATATGTGATCAGTTGCAAGATGGCCAACCTCAACCTAGGGAAGATAGACGGAAAAACAGCCAGATTTCAAGTGGCCAATTCATGCACTGGCATGTGTGCGTCTCTCTTTGGAGAAGAGTTCTATGATTCATGTCAGAATTTCAGTGAAGAGGCAGAGTGTCCTGCTTGTGAGGTCATATGTTCTGTCCACGGCTTACCCGTGTTTGTTCAAGTGTAAAGTAGTTCATGTGTTATAACACCTTTGTTTTACTGGACTTGATACGTTCAGTGATGTTTTCCAAATGATTTCTACGTTGTCTCTAACTTCTCCATGTCTGTGTAGTTCTGTTAACTTGAATAACTGAACATTAGTCATTAAAACTTGATAGTTGTGTTATCATCTCCACACACATTCCGTCAATCGACAGTGTAATAGAGCAACATGTAACGTGAATACATGGCTTTGTGCAATCAAAAGACATCAGTGGTACACACAAAACAACAGGTTTCACTAAACATGTCATTGAGTAATTATGTAGGTCATGTTGAACATCTACTGTGTCATATTCGACATTCGACCAACTGAAATTCGTGACTACAGTCTTGGGGCTTATGGTGTAACTTTCAAAGTATGATTGTTCCACGCAAATGTGTTTGCCGTTCTAGACATGGAGATCATGGATGTGGGTATAGTGAAGGCCACACATGCATGAATTGGCAGGCCAGGACATTGGAAAACTGAGATGGGACATTATGGATGCATCTTAAATCACTTGAGGAATAAATAGTGCAACTACCTCATTCTTCCTACACTAAGGGCTAGCAGTCTCTGCGTATAGCCAAGGCTCCCAGTGATCCGGAGTGTTTGGCGGACGCACAGAGGACATGCAGCTGTCCAGGAACCATACCATGGTCTCTGGTTCAGGAGGTGTAGACGTCCATGATGACATACCATTCCGCATACCCAAATCATTGAATTCCGTCTTTTATGGCAGCCCATGCAGCTGTGGCTTCACGTGGATGCAACATGGGTGATGTCCGCAGTGCTTGGTCTCTGCCCCATGCACTGACTTGGTCCCATCGCCGTTGCCCATTCGGAACCTCATTCCTGTCGCCGTCGGTAGCCATATCCGTGTATTGGACAAGCAGTAGCTATGGCAAGGCAGTAGATGTCGATCGTCACATTTCATGTGTCCCACGGGCCCCACTTGCGGAAACGTGGACTTTGTGAACCATCACATTTGAACAGTGAATTGCATATGAGGGATCGCTTTGTGATGATCAATCCTCACGTCTGTGTGGCAGTATGTGGTGAGGCATACCAGTCGCGGCATTAGATGAGGATACGATGACTGGAGGGGCGGACCCTCGCACTCATGTACCATGGATTGTGCCCAAACGTGGACGGACCGTTGGTTGGAATTCGGTTTTTTGTTGAAAACCGCACATGTGGGTTCAACAAATGTTATCGTGGTCTAGTTCGTAAACATATCATACACAAAACGTTTGTCGAGAGTAGGTGATGCTCACTAGCGGCTAACAGGCGGCACTCGCTACACATATCAAAGAGGTACCAATGCACTGGAACAATGGATGACCAGACTGAGAATCTCATCAAGACATAATGAAAGCTTGTCAATGTGTGGTCGTCTGGCAATGCCATCTGCCACGCTGTCCTTGTAGAGCGTGCCAGGAATGGGGTCCTGTTCCGACGTTGTGCTATGTTGGCGGGGGACGAAAGTGAGTATGCAAAGTATTATACTTTTCCCAGTACTCTTTTTTTCCACGGTGGGCATCCGGTGTTTTAAGAAGTTGTCCTCAGATGCATTTTATGTATTTCCTGGAAGAAAGAAGACCATTTAGTCATTTAGTCACCTTTTTGCCAAAGTGGCAACCACACTCATTCTCTGCTTATTTTGGTATAGGGTCAATTAGTTGCAGGAACAGTGGGTATGGGGCAAAAGAACCCCAAGATTTATGACAAAAGAAGATTCTTTCTTTGGTCGATATGCCCTTATCAGGGGGATAGTGAATAGAGTGAGATTGTCGGACCTTGAAGGGCATGGTGAATTGGCTAACATGGGTCCATTCCAAAAGTACCGTACTCACGAAAATTTTCAAAAACATTTTTGGATAGTAATGAATTTTTGGCTGTTTTAGCTAACCAGGTTTCAATTTTTGGGCCAGTCCCAAGAGGACCTTACGGTGAATCGCCCTGCCGAATTTGAGCCGTGCCTTGTTTGACTCCTCCATTTCACACTTCACGCCACCTTACTCGAGCTAGCATGTGCAAACACTAGCAGGCAAATTGACGGTGCTCTACTATCGCCCATGTCGATGGACGAGCGGTGTTGTCACATCGAGGACCATTTCCCCCACAGCTTTGTTGCTTTACCCTGCCGGAAAAAAAACATCGTGCGAAGCAGCGCTCCCCCCTGCCGGTACCCTGCAAGTGCCGCATGACCAGCAGATAGCACGATTTAGGGTCTCCTTTATGTGGCACGATTTACAAAATTGACTTTACAAATGCGTGACCTTGACATCAGTTGCATTTCTGGCAAACTGCATGGCTCTCGTCGATTGTCCAAACGGTTTCTAATGGACAATCGACCGCGGTCGTGCAATCTCTATGACAGGTCACTGATGTTGAGGTCGTGTAGCTTGGAGGACAGTGTCAGCAAATCGAGGCACGCAAAACACAGCCTTTTCGTTGTCTGTTTTCCTTTCTTTGTATTTCAGGTGGTCTACATAGTCATACAAGTGAAGCTTTCAACCGAGAAATGCAAAGCCTAAAGGAGAAGTTATGTTTATTTTAAAAGAAGGCCTACACTACAATGCCTGAGTGTGGAGGGTGGAGACGATTGTCAGGTGGTCAGATAACATGTGTCCAAGCAGAAGAGGAGGAAGAGTTTTACGATGTACGAGAGTGTGGAGATGCATGTCCATGCGGGACATGGGATGTTATCCATTGGGTACACAATCTTGCAGTACATGTGCAAGAGTAGATTACTCGTTGTAACTTGTCTTCACTCTGTTTTGGGTGGAAATGAGGGGTTCCTTGCAGTTCATTTGATAACCACATGAATGCCTCAATCATAGTTGCAGTTATGCAACATGAATGGGGTTTTTGGCCATAATCATTGGTCTTGTACACATACAATTGGAAACATACATACTTCTTGACTAAATGTATGCTTCACACCATCACGCTAATAGCTAAAGTGTACATGCAATGTGCAAAACTAAAGAATACTACCAAAAAAAAAATGTCAACATTTTCAATTGTGTGTATGCAATGTGCAAACTTAAAGAAGACTACAAGAACCTTCACAGAAATTTCAACATGTTTGAAGAAGACTGCTATTCCCATACAAATTCCCACAGGAGATGGGCTGACCATGATGAGTACGTTATTTGAAGTCACATAGAAGACAAAATATTCTAAATGTAATGAATCAAGAAATTGTCTCCTGAACAGTTCAATGTTCATGTATAGTAAGGCGTACGTTGTTCAAAAGCACATTTCTGGTCAATCATTCCAAAAACATCCACTCTTCAAATATTGTACATGGTACATTGGTGTTCACTTTTTATCATCCTCACGGTATACTCCCCGCTGCACTCTACTGATGCACTCCTTCCTGTAGGAGAGGGGGGACAGATTCGGTTGTCATTTGTCATTAAACCACTGATTTTGTGATGCATCAATGTCAGTACATGATCAACATGTGAATCTATGCCGGTCGGATTGGAACCATCAATTGGTTGCTTCCGACAAGGTCGGTTGTACCATGATCGTTGTATATCACATGTTATCATACTTTTCCCTTGATCCTAGCAGTTTTGTGATCCACCCCCATTGATGGAGCATGCACGGATGTCAATTAGAAATCGTAGAATAAATGCACAAGTGTATTTTCTCGTATTTCTATCAAGTACACTACCCAATTCACTCTTTCCTTACTTTCTACTTCCACTTCTCAAGGAGGTCGACGCATCGAGGGTTCACACCTATCTCTCCCCGCTCCCCGGCTGACTTATTGAATGTAGGTACGTGACAAACCGTGGAATGTGATCTACAATAAAGTGGAATGTGGTATACAATATCATTCTCACAATACAACTCTTCTCAAATCTGTTCATAGATTCATGTCAAGGGGGGACAAGATCATCATTTCTCGTTCGGGCTTTCTTACATTGAAGTATAGATGCACGTCTGTGATCAAGGTGTTCCATTGTCGGTGTTTGCACATGTGCCGTCTATTGATCACTTCTGACGAGATCGAATACGTCATGATAGTAGATTCTTAGTGTCTTCCTTGGTTCTTGCCTTGTTGAGATGCGTCCACCAATCTCCATTGAGGATTGATAGAAATTGATGAGTTCTTGAAGGGAAAATACGTAGGTGTCTTTTTATCAGCTACCCCATACAACACTCTGATGTTTTTATCCACTCTTTCCATACAATCTCCACTTCTTGAGATGATCCTCGCATCGAGGACTGTCACCTATCTGCCCTTCCAAAAATGTTACGTCGATATAGATTATTAGGGTCTGTAGCTGAGAGGCTGCTGAAAATGTACAAAGATGTCTTTGACGGAGGTGCTTGATGGAACGACTTCAAAGCTGGATTTTCATCTACAATAGTGTGCATTATTTATCATCTTTGTCATAAAATCCATGCTACACTATGCTCATACAATCATGTCAGGGGAGAAACAATCACCATATCTCCTTCATGAATTCATTTATGATGCCTAGATGAAAGTACGTGATCCACATGTTTCATCGACAACAGTCGCATGTAAACTGTTGACTGGTCTCATCCAATCAACAGTTTACGCTTTGTGTTATTTTTTTTCTTGCATTCTTAAGAATCCTTGATCGACCTCCATCACCTTTAAAAAGATGTCCATGAGGCATGAACATAAAGATAAACAAGTTCTTTCTACAATGTATCTACCGGCTACACTATCACGTACTCTCACTCAATAAGATTTCCACTTCTTCTAGGGTCCATGCATCAAGGTCTCTCTCCTACCCCCTCCTTTCCTGTCCAGAGTGTAGGAGAACAGAGTTATGGGGAGTGCACCTAAAATGTTACAAAAACATGACATAGATGAAAAGGATGGAGGAAACATGCCGAACCAAAAACAAAAGCAGAATGGCATTTGAAACGGTGTACACCATTTATCATTTGCATGATAGACTTATCTTTTGCTCTCATACGGTACACAATGGACCCTTGGAGGGGAGGACTTGGGAGGACAAATGACGGCATACTTTTGTGAATCTGATCAAAACTTACCCAGGCCCGTTCGGCATGCACGCTCAATTGAACGTGTCACCATAAGCAAATGCATATTTACATGTCAAAAGTTTGTTTGATGCAGATTCCATACTAGATGAAAGAAAACATTGCATCATATAAAAGACGTGTTGAAAAATACATGTCGTAAATATGCATCATTAGATTCCCCAATCATATGCCTCATGTAGAGGTCAAAGCGTTTCTCAAAGAGTTAAACGGTTCTTGTTTACTGTCCCCCCAACTCCACTCGGTAGTTTTACAAGTGAAATCGGTGGGAGGCACTGACACCCGAGCGTAGTCCTTCATAAATCAATGATAGTAGTGGCAGAATCCAAAAAGTACCTGTACGTCCCAAATATTCGTCAGCGTCAGCCAATCAGTAACCGCCCCTACTTTCTTCATGTCCATGGTGATTTGTCCACCACTGATGATGTGGTCCAAAAACTCAATCAAACGGCGACCAAAATTACACTTCAAGAGTTTTCCATAGAAATTCTCTATTTGCAAAATTTTAAGAATTTCCTGGAGATCTCCATTATGCTCTTCCGGGATACAACTGTACACCAGAATGTTGTCTAGATACACGACCGCGCATTCATCAAAGTACGATTGAAATTTTTTGCTCCAATTCCACCAGAATTGTTGTAAGAGAATTTGTGAGTCCGAACGGCATAACCGTGAACTCAAAGTGCCTCTATAGAGTATTGAATGCCATCTTTTTCATGTCCTTGTAAAATACGTGGATCTGATGATTGTCATTGTGTGGGTCAATTTTAGTGAGAATGCTTGCCCCGCGGAGTTGGTCAATCGATTCATCTGCTCACATGAAGGGGTAGCGGTTCTTAAAGTTGATGTTGTTCCACATTTGGTAATCCGTGCACATCCAAATCTTGCTGGTTTTTTTACAAAAAGTATAAGTGCAACCTTTGGTGACATCGATGGCATGATGAAACCATGACCAAACATCTCATCCAGGTTCTTTTTGAGTTTGGTCCACTTGTGGTCGCTCATCCCATAGGTCCCCTTGACCTTCGGTGTGCTACTCAGCTTCAGGTCAATCTGTTGATCGATGGTATATTACGAAGGTAACTCTTGAGACAGTTTTTTGGTAAAAAAACCACTTCAAACTCCTTGACAAGGGATATGAAATCCAAGGAAACTACTGCAAACTAGTCAGGTATCGAGGTCGGCATTGTAAACTCTGTCGTTGCAATGTATTTTTCTTCCTTGGTCTCCATGTGGACATGCCATGCTTGTGCTCCAAGTCGGAGATGTTTTTTTGCCACGTCCAACAATATTGGCTAACATTTTGCATCTGCTGCAACTTCCTCTGCTGCTTGCACCTCTTCTTTTACCTTAACCGCCACGGTATCGTTTGATCACAGACAAGTGTCTTTTCCATCATTGATACTGCCGTAGACTACTGTGCTACTCCAGTCTACCTGCGGATTGTGCCGATGCATAAACTCTTGTCCGAGGATGATTTTGTGGCCGCTCGTTTGGTAGTTATCCAGACCATTACATCATGCAGATCTCCAATTGACAGCGAAACAGGTTTATGAAGTCGACGGATCTGCGGCTGGCCATCAAAGGTTTTTCCTTTGAACATCTCTGGTTCACCTTGTAAATCTAGCTTCCAAACCATGTCATTACTTGCAAAGCTGTCAGAAATTTCTCCAAAAGTGCCGGTATCGTCATGCAACTTATATATTCCCTAGGTTGTACTCACAGTCGTATCACCGGTTGGTCATCCCTGTACCCCTTATTGAACTTTGGGATCTCAAAAAACCTTGTTCATGGTAATATGGGCCATTCAAACGGGCAATCAGCTAGTGTAGTTTTTTTTTTACCAGAGAGAGGTTCGGTTTTATCCCTTGCCGTTTCCACACTCCTCATTCTCTCTCTACGACATCCTCCCCCGTTTGGTATGTTGTTGCTGAGATGTGCTCAGGCGTCCTGCAAGTCCAGCACAGCTATTGATCGCGTAGCTTGACGGCGTCAATCTCCATTGCGGGCGAGTTTTTCATCGCTATGACTTCCCTCCGCCAAGATATAGATTGTGGACTTCGGGGCACCAACCGTTAGATGCCTACACCCAAGCGTTGTAGTTGATATTGTGAATGCAATCGGCTGCTCCAATCATTTGCGGAAGGTTGTCTTGGATGGCATGTATGGCAATTCCTCGCTTGGGGTTGTTGCTATAGTATTAACACAGTTCATCAAGGACAAGGTGACTGTCAGTGATGATTTCACGGAAACTTTGTGCATACTCTGCCACGTTAGATTGCTGAGGCAAGCATTGGAGATGGCAACAAGCTTCACAGTTCTTATTCATTTTTCTAAGGCATGCGAGCATTGTGCATGAGGAGTCCATCCAGTTATCTGTTGGATTCAGCAAGTCGTGCCACGTAAGATTGATCTTCTCAAGAGGTAGAACCCGTATGTTCGACAACGCGAGAGCAATAATGTGAGCCATTGACCAGTCTCTACATCGGACCACCATCTTAAAGCCGTGTCACGCAAAAGAGAGACTGCAAATTCAATCTCCGTTTTGTTGTTGTTGAACCCAGGGGCGGTGAAGTAAACCTACAAGCTCGTCAGCACCATCCACAAGCCCGTGCAGTGCTCGTCAGCCCTTGCGCCGCTGCGCTCTGATACCAAGTGTTATGCCAAGTGGAACATACATGTACACAGGGAAGAGGTGTGGAGCAGAAGTCGATTCGAGATATTGAGATGATTGGATAATGTGTACGTAACAGTACATGTACGTCGATGAAAAGTTTTGAACATGTCGTGAGTCGAGCGATGTGTGCGACGGCGCGTCATGCGTGGTCGCTTGGAGAAACTCCACTGAGCCGGGGGGTGTGGAGAATATTGAGGCGCCGTTTTACAAAAGTCTAGTGCCATCAAGAAGTCGACCTAACAGTATCAAAACACCTAACGGTTTGCAATACTTCTGACGACCCATGCAGATAGTTGTTGAAAGTGTCAGAAACTTCGGAAACAAAACATCGGAGGTCGTGGCAGGTGTCCAACGTGCCCTCGGCTGAATGACATAAAAATCCTGAGCTCGATGCGAAGTGGGCCAGAAATGTTAGGACAGATTTTCCCACATGCATAGTTTAGGGACTCGTGTATGTTTGTGATGTCACACTGAGGACGTTGCCAACAGAGATGAGGGTACGCCAAAGATGCAGTTGATAAAATTGGGCAGCATAAAAACATGGAGTAGACTATCTGGTCAATGTTTTCCGATCGGGACTAGTTTGTGATAGCTTCAGAATGTTGGCTTCCAGAAGATGGCTTGGCTGGAAAGGGGGCGATTTGGAGTTTAGACGTACGACCGTGGTCCGGAAAAATCACAAGCGCTGAGTCGGTTCATTGCCTGCGGGGGTGAACCGGCGCTTTGATTTTGCTATTGTTTCTATGATCCCGTCGGCTTGGTTAGCGGGAGGCGACGCGACGATCAGGTCTGCGAGCACTCGTAAATGCTTGCGAGTGCGCCAAAACACCGCAGCAGAATCAAAGGAGAAATCAAAGGGTTCCCGCTGATTCATCATGAGTTTATCGCCCTGAAATCCTACGTGGCGGGGTTCCAAACGTTTGGGAAACATCTTATGTGCGGCAAAACGAAGAATCAAAGCTAAGAGCCACTGTGAAGACATTCATTTATAAGCATGTGAAAAAAATGGTTTCAATAAATCTACCATGTCATTGAAGGTCAAGGAAAATTTTCAAACCGGCTCGAAATTGGTTGAAAGTTTATGCGCGTCTTGCCGTTGCTCTATTCGGGAAATGCACAGCGGGGGGTGGCCCATCGGAGAAGGATTCGCCCGCAAAATCAGGAAGTTCAGCCGCCGATTTTGGAAGGGGTAAGCCTGTGAGAACTACAGACACGGCAGCCAGGTTTCGCTGATTTAAACCGGTTCCCTCTCGATGAAAGAATCACAAATGAGTCATCAGAATCACAAAAGAAATTAGGAAACCCTGGAATCAACAGCAGAATCACGGCGCCGGTTCACCCCCTTCATCTGGCAATTTGCGACATCCGAAAAGCGCGGCCGAGGTCGACATGTATTCGTGACGACCATCGGCCTCGCTTCGCAACCCGCTGTGTGTGTGTGTGTGTGCAGCAGCCAACCGACGCGAGACCAGTGTCTCGCGTCAGAACCCCGCCCGTGCACGAGTCTTGCAAGCTCGAGGCGATCTCAGCCAAACCGGCATGCTGGTATGGTGCGTCCTGACCGAAGGTGTTCGTGCGAAGGGCGTGCAAAGCGCCTCCAGACGCAGAAAGCGTGAGATCCGTGCTGAAGGTGCGAAGCATACGTAGTTTGTCGAAAAGCGCCCACGGTATGCGGAATGGCCACACCCGTCCGCGCACCGATGCAGGGTGCTAGTCACCGCACAGGGAAGAAGTGCTGCACTGGACAGCGGGAAATGCATGTCGTTCGCCCATGCGACGTCTGCGCAGGTCTGTGCCACGGGCATGTGGCCTGTCCCGTCGACCACAGAAATAGTCACGNCCACTCTCCTCAGGTGCCAGTGCCGTGCAGTCTTGGAGATGTAGTGGAATGCAGGGGCCCGTTCCTGGCGTGGGTTCCTGACTTGTTGGGCACTGTCATTTGCTTCCACAGCCGCGCCTTTGTGGACCCGCCGGCAAGCGTGAGACACGAGCTCTTGCGATTGGAGTGCAGTCGTGTCGTCACGACACTGTCGTGTGCTTTGGAGGAGCCTTTGCTGATTCATCGCCGAAGTCTGCAGGTGGCTCCTCAGGGCGACAGGCCAGCTGCAGCAGCACAGACATCGAGCCATTTGTACCATGGGAGGAGGTGGCCCACTAATACTTGTGGAAGAGGCGGTTCAGAGTGGAGGCTGCTCCACCAGCAGCACCAGCACCAGCAGCAGCACCAGCAACGGTTTGACGCTCGATGTCTCTCCCGGTGCACCTCCTTTCAGGGGTCGCAGAGCGGGCCACCCCCGAGCATCGGCTGCGAGCTGGTCAATGCTGGCAAGCCGCACAGGGGCTGGTGTGGTGGGCGACCACGACCTCATCCGTGGGAACGAAGACGGTGGTGGCTGCGGTGGAGGAGCAGCCTCCGCTGGAGGCTGGTCTCACGCTGGCTGCAGGTCTCTACGCTGTTGTGTGGCCAGCCGCAGGAGCAGCAGCAGCAGCAGCAGCAGCAGCAGCAGCAGCAGCAGCAGCAGCAGGAGCGACAGTGAGCCTGGTCTGCGCGTCACCTGTGGTTGCGCCACCCTCATCCCAGCCCAAGTTGCAGTGTGTATCAGCCAAGCCCGTAGCACTGGTGATCTTCTTCTGGCACCCTGACGCACGCCTCCCCCTGGAGCCTCGCACCACCATATGCTGCAACTTCGTGCGCTACGTGTTGGACCTCGCGGACAAAGTGATCGTCTGCCTCGATGATACGGACGTTGTTGCCATGGGAAGGCCCCTTGCCCAGGGATCCTGCGGGGTCCGTCGAGGACAGAAGGGTCGGTTTGAAGTGCAGCAGGTCACGGACGACCGCGTGGAAGTGTACGCTGCAGAGTCGAGATTCGTCGGGCCTCCTGGCACAGGGGAGACCCTCCGTCTCACTGCAACGTCCAGTCACAGCGGCGGGGTCCTTCGACAGAGCATCTGTGCACCAAAGATCGAGATGAGGAGGCACACGGACGTCGTTCCCCTGGAGGAATTCCCGCATTGCTGAACAAAGTCGTCCGCACGTTCGCGGTGTCCTGGAAGCAGCTCAAGGCGGACGACCTGCACTGCCTGCTCAGGTTCGGCTCTCCCAAGGTGTGGGAGGAGGTGCAGTCGCTCCGTGTGCACGGGGCCAGAGAGATTGAGGAATTCATGGAGACCGCACAGGAGGAGGCTGATGACATGCTGGGCAGCATGCACCGTCTGCTAGCAGCCTGCGCCGTGCGATTCTTGCAAGACACGTTTCCAAGGGAGGAGGCTGCTGTGGCTCGGCCCGTGCAAGGTGGCGGCTCGGCCCAAGAGGGTGGTCCTGGTTACCAAGCTGCTGTGGAGGATGGCTGCGGGGTTGAGGTGCAACAGCTGCCTCCTGATCCCGCTGCTGCGGGTGACCATCATGGCGACGGGCAGGTGGATGGTTCTGGGGCCGGTCAGGAGCAAGAGGGCCAACAGGAGGCTATTTCGTTGTCTCCCCGCGAGAACGGTGGTCATCACGACGGCGGTGCGGCCG
>SZWC01017804.1:46337-57051 GCA_023375785.1 Penium margaritaceum | reverse complement strand
TGGGGGGTTACGTGGGTGGGGGGGAGTTGGGGTGGGGGAAGCAATGCAAGGATGACGTTCTACCAAGGGCGGTTGAGCTGCAGCGAGTTTCGAGGCAGTAGGCAAGAGGAGGGCTAGCGCCAAACCGCAGATGGCGCTTTTGTCCATGCACCCGCGCACCAGTGGCAACCAAACCAGTGCAAATCAAACCAATGCCAACCAGATGACCTCGTGCGACGACTCTATACGCAGCGGACGAAACACCGGACACAAAAAACACAAAACACAGGACACAAAAAACGCAAAGCACGGGACACAAGAAACACAAAACACAAAGCACAGGAGTACAACGAAGGAGCAGGTTGAGATGCAGCTAGGACTGCTGCATGCCACTCACCTTGCCTCGATCCGGGACCGGGTTGGGGTGCTGACGGTGCCGCCGGCGCTGGCGTTTCTGGCGCTGGTGCTGGTGCTGGTGCTGTCGCTGGTGCTGTCGCTGTCGCTAGAGCTGCTGGTGCTGGTAGTGCCTCGCTGTGCACACGTCGAAGCGGAGGCACGAGAGACGTGATCCTTCGTGCTCGTCGGCGAGTGCGGCTGTGGTCATACAACCACCTGATGGCCTAGACGGAAAATGGTGATCATTTTCGTGACTCGTTTCAACATATCCTGCGGGTGGATCGACATTGCGAAAGCAACATCTGTGTCAAACCATGAAACGCCGATCTCGTGCAGCCGTTAGATTTCTCGTGGACCAGTTTCCCAAAAGACGCGAAACTCGTGTCCTGTAGAGATCGAGGACACGAGTGCAGGCGCACAGTGGAGCAATGGTGTTTCGCATGTCTTTTGGAACAGGCTCCAATCACATGACCGCCTAGGAACTCTCAGCCGCGTTCCGTGTTCCCTCTCACAAAAACTTGGCGAATCGGAGGTCGTAGTTGGAAATCTGCTGTCATACCGGAGGCCTTCACAACTCGCTTCCGCGCGACAGTACTGTCAGAAATGTGAAGGCATTTTCTGACAAGAAACTGTCAGCGTTGACCCATGTTATTGAGTCAACCCAAAGATGGACGTGCAAACTGGAGGGCGTGGCGGGAATGGCGCACGCGGGAAGTTGGGTGTATGCGTTGCTTGGCGGGAATGGCGCACGCGGGAAGTTGGGTGTACGCGTTGCTTGGCGGGAATGGCGCACGCGGGAAGTTGTGTACGACTTTCTTGACCTATTGGGCTGTAGCAACTTCTTAGCAACTTGCCGAACGGTGGCACGGCGGGAATGGCGCACGCGGGAAAGGATAGTGTGCGAGGGGTCAACCGATAGGCTTAGCCAATAGTTGCTAAGAAGTCGCTACAGCCCAATAGGTCAAGCAAGTCGGAGCAAGTGCCCTCGGTCTTGTGAATTTCAAACAAAAAACCAACCGAATCACCACTTGTTCATTTAGCTTCTCTTCACTTGGAGTATGATGTCATAGAAGCAAACCCTGTCATTAAGTGCACGGCAACACTCCATGTTCCAGGAGAATGAAAAAACGAAAGTTCATAATGTGTACGTTACTTGCAAGAGAATGCTCAGACACAGACATTGAATGAACTTGGTTGAAGAAACAGGGCGCCAAGAGGCCAAGGAAAAATGAGAACATGTTCGGAGCACCTTCAAACAAACAAGTTCATCCGCCCTACGACCTCATCTCATCGCGACCTCCCGTAGTGAGTTGAGATCGTCTTATGTGAGAAGGGCCTCAAATTCAGATGCATACACCCATGATTCCACATTATGGCCGTGGTCCAAACTTGCCGAACGGAGGCACGGCGGGAATGGCGCACGCGGGAAAGGATAGCGTGCGAGGGGTCAACCGATGCCGAACTTTCAACGATGGGGCTTGCGAGAGGTCAACGCAGTGCAAAACAGTTCCAAGGAGGCAAAGCATGGTTTTGAAAAGGAGCGACCACCGCAATATTGCCGCAGAATGTATTTCGTAGCAAGACAGCGGTGGCTCATGCGTGGCATGCTGCCATTGGAGGTTGAAATGGACCCCTCCTTCTGCGACGTGCCGAGGCTACCACGAAGCCAATTTTTTATGGCATAACTTTCGGCCGCAAAGTTCTGCGGCAAGTAATCAAAATGTGTGTTGAATATTGATTCTATACAATGCAAGGGACCAATGCGGACGATGTGGTTGTGCTAAAACTTTGGATGAAGTTTGCCTGTTTGAACGGTTTTGCAAGTCTGGAAAATTCGAAGTCCAAACCGTCGTAGGCGGACCAAGCTAACGCTGCCCGAACCCGAATCGCGTAGTACTCCAAACCGCCTACCATTCGGCACTACTCTTGGTATTAAACGCTCATCACTTGGGCATAGTGGTACGATCAGCTGCCATGGACTCCGACACCCCGTTTGCCTTTAATGTCGTCTACGGCATATCGTCGTTACGCTGAATTCAAGCCATTTCCTCTCCACTGATGTCCTCTCCAAGTACGAGCGGGTCTCTTCACCGCGGTCGGTCGTCCTTGGCTACCGCCGTCATGTCTGGACTTCAAGGCCGTGGCTGCTTTCGGCAACCTATGTGCGCCACAAGTAGGGGTCACATTGGCAACAGAGGAGCAGGTCGTTGTTCTCCGGTGTCGAAGCACCACCAACGCTCCCTTCTTCACCGCCTGTGCCGCCGTCTCCCCCTCCCACATTGTTGACTCTAACGCCACAGCCCTCTCCCTCTACCGACTCATGCACTCGCGGTAGCGAGTACAAACACACGTAATGGTGGGATCCTCCTACGTACAACCCCAAAAATACCCCGTACCCCATTCTACCCTTTGTTGCGGAGTTGCAAAATGTGTGCTACGATACCTCCATGCTTGAATTTATGCTGTGGTTTTTGGGTGGTGTTCAACCTGACCTCCGCGGTAGTCAGAACGAAATTCCCAACCTAGTTAGGTTGAGCCCCAACACTCCTTCATCGACAACAACGCCACCCCTAGGGACGTGCTTCCTGTAACATCCACACCCGCTGATGCACCATTCACGGGTTCGCCACTCGTCGTCGCCGCAGAGGCGAGTGTTAACCCCCCTTGCGGTGGATTGACCGTGGCACCACTTGCATTGGCTGTAACTACTGTTGAAGTGTCTATTTTCCCATCTCGTGATTCCGAGGCCGAGACAACTAGCCCGAGTGCCAACTCCAGCGGCACTTAGTTACCACCTGATGTTTGAACCCCTGAACGTGGCATCGCAATTTTGGCCACAACCTTGGTACACATGGCCGCGTTTCATGCGCCACGGCGCTGGATGGTTAAGCTCCAAAACGCAATCGCTCTTGACATTGGTTGTCGTCCCGGGTTTTCCAACAAAGTTTCTCCAACCCAAGTGAAGAACCGCATGGAAATTCTCATGCGCATTTGGAATATCACTTTTGCAGTACCAGGATTGATCGGAAAGCCCCGTAATAGGAACACGTAGCGGCTCAAGCTTGAGTATGAGACGTGGAGACAATGGGGTGCCCTACACCCTTGGGTCATTAGCCAGTTGGAGGGGAAACACATCCCTTGGTATGATCAAGCCACCAAGATGTTTCATGAGGACAAAGCCACGGGGGAGCACATTTTCATGAGTGCCAACACGGCATCCTCAGATAGTGACGACGTACATGAAATTCCGGTCCCCCCTCTTGATGTGCAGCCGCTTTGGACCATTGTGCAGTGGTGGAAAAGCACCTTGATAAGGTGGAGCGTATTTCCAAGAGCGCTAGCTTGGTCAACAACCATGTCGCACACTCTGACGGGCCACGGGTTACGTTTGATCAAGCCTTCCGCATCGCCCAAGATGACCCCTACATCCATGGGGACCTCAAGCGGGAGTTCCTCATCAAACTCGCAATGAACTCAGTTGATTGTTAAATGTACGTATTCACCAACGGTGAAATGTGTGAAGAGCCAGTGCGTGGTGTCCTTGACATGGAGAACCTGTCACTCCTTGAAATGGTTCCAAACAGTGACAATGGAAGGAACGGGAGTGGATCCGACGCTAGCGAACTCAACGCCAGCGTCAACCCCCTTAAGAGTGTTAGAGAATGGGACAAGCAGGATGACAATGGATGGAATCATGGCTGCACCGCGGGGAATACCTTGTTTTGTGATGAGTAGAATCGATATGTTGTGATGTGCATGCAATGCATTCCATGCATTGTTTTCTTTCCAGTTGACTTGTCATGCATTATGTGAACTGTGGTACATGAACATAAGATTGCAATATTACTACTAACATGAACATTGGAACCTTACAATGTTATTGATGAATGGGCCGGCCTTTGTCACAAGGGACGCCTCAGGTCGAATGTCTAAAATAAATGAAAGAGCATTGAGATGGACAAGAACATCATGCATTTTGCCGAAAATGTGAGCACATCACTCATCATTTACATCAACCTCATCGTCGTGTCCTCCTTTGCCAATCCACACGACATAATCTGCCCGCATACCATGACTATCATTGTCTCGTGTGCTGCGCATGGTTGCATGTCCGTTTCTCACACGAAAAAGATCATGAGTGCCCTCCTCCTCCTCAACGCCTTTATTCACACGGCCATGGATACCCATTGGGTAAAAGGGTTGGATGCGGTAAATAAGGTTGTGCATGTAAAACCAAATCATGATGAGCTGGCTTTGAAAAGGAACATCATACTCCAACATTCCTTCAAGAATATGATACCAACCTTTTAGAACACCAAAAGCACGCTTGATCATTGAACGAGCGGAAGCGTGACTCAAGTTGAATAATTCCTTGGCGTGTTGAGGCCTCATTTGGTGGGGTCTGAACTCTTGCAAGTGATATCTTTGGCCGCAAGAAGGGGTGAGGAGGCCATGACCCTTGGGGAAACCGGCATCGGCAAGCAAAAACTTCTCGTCCAGAATGTTCAGGCCATGTTGTAAAGCATAATGAAACATTCGGGAGCCGTGCACTAAATCCTCCCATCCAACGGAGAAGGATGTAAGCATGAGCTTTGCGTCACAACATGCCAAGAACTTTTGAGAAGACATTTGGTTATGGTCAAAGTAGGCTAGGCGACGCGAGCCCCGTACTATGAGCGGGACATGTGTCCCGTCTATTGCACCCATGCAGTCCCTAAACCACGGGAGGTAGTCTCTTCTCCCCTCCCAACCATTGAGGGCGCCGGCGTCCTCCAGTGCCATGGTTATGGCTGAAGACACTTGGCAACATATTGCTCTCACCACCTCCCGTAGGACCCGTAGGATTGTTGCATGCCCCCCTTAGAACCGCTTGCAAAGCTCTCTTACGGACAACTAGAGTCCCGCACACTAAAACCAGATTAGTAACTTCTCATCGTTGGTAAGTCTCCACGTTTCGCGGATGTTTCCAACGCGGCAGAAATTCTCCACAAGTGACTGCCACATCTCAACGGTAAACCGTGTCATGTTGTAAAGCCTTTGCGGGTGTCCAAGCTCAAGCTCTATCAACCATGCAAGGCCGTGTAGCCTTCAAGTAAGCATTGGTCGCCTATCAACTTGGCGGACAATTCGACGGGTGATTTGTGAAGCAATGGAGACCAAGATGGAATGGATCAAGCACCTTAGTTACAAAACTTGAGATATAATTACCTCGTTGACTGCGTCTTCGTCGTCCATGGTGCTTGTATTTTGGGACAAAGGAAGTGGCATCGTTGGACAGGAATGTATACGGTAGCACTTGTGCGGCACGTTGGAGCGGCTGGTGTTCCATGGAGTTGCATAGGGCCGGAGTGCATCGTTTGCGATTTGGTATAGCAATGTGACATGCGTGATCCTTGTGACTCGGGATGACCAAGTTTGAGTCCGGTCTTTTGAGTTCGGCTTGGTCAAACAACCTGCCGTAAATGCTACTCATGGTAGCATTCACGCAGAATTGGGTTGCCTTTGGTGAAAAAGGGGGAAAACAATCCTCGGCAGGATGGGCGGTGCACTCCGCGACAGGCTCCTCGGTGGACAATACCTGCTACATATCCTGTCGTGCAGCCGTTCGGCGAGTCTGGACCACGGCCTATGGCCTTGTTGCTCAGAGGCCATCACAAACAATCGTAGTCCATCATGCTCAACCACATAATGACGCATGATCTAGGACCACTCATCGCCCACATAGATGCGACATGCTTCAGATGTCATGAAAATATGGTTAGAGGCATTGCTTTGTGTCACACTTGGCGGGAAGTTCCGTAAACTGTCTATGAACCACCATTGACAAAACTCAAGAGGAAATTCAAGGCTCCTCTTATAACAAACAAACTCATCGTAGCCAAGGTCACCGTAAGAGGCCACGTTGTGCTGAGTTCATTGTGTCGATCAACTCATTAATCTCAAAATCCGTCCATCATTCTCTTTTTTTTCTTAACCTCATTGCACCCATTGTTTTGTGCCTTATTTCATTCATCGTCGATGTGCAAGCATGTGTTTTTAGATAACTTGAACATTTTCAATTTGCCTTTTAATACTCTAGACACCATTGTGACATCATGCATGTGATGACATGACTCCCTTTGTTAACATCATAATCCACGGAACAACAAGGAGAATGAATCAATGACACTTTGTCCATGAGCTTCTTATCCCAAAAAAACACAACCAAGGGCATTTGCGGCAAGTTGCTACACCTCCTAAGGTTTTAGCAACTTTCTCGAAGCTGAGGTGACACCCAATTGTTCACGCGTCTATTTTTTAGTCCACCTTCACAACATGGGTGAACGTAAACACTCTCTTATGAAAAATGTTTTAATTTCTCTTGTAGTGCTTTCCTACTAAAGCGAGCTGCGAGGGGCTATGGTATGAGACTAGATGCACAACCATGACCTCAAATCTACGTTTTCTTTAGAGACAGAACGCATAACGTAGCTGAGAGTTGCTACCAGATGGTGTGAGAGTGGTCTAGCCTCAAACATATGCTTAAGATATAGCAGCCAAAAAATTGTCAAAGACCACTTTACCCCACGCACCATCTCTGGCCGATATGCGATTGGCCTAACACTTAGCACCAACAAGATAATTCCAGCATTAGGGATATAGTTTTGGGTTACAAAAATTCCACGTACCCCTTGCCCCCTAGAACAAAAAATCACACTCCAACATTGTTCAAAACATGAACCCATTGTAACACTAATGAATTTTAATTCCGAACATAGCTTTTTTCCCCTTTGAAGAATACACCTCTAATGGTAGCTAGAACGTGGATGACGTATAGAGCAGAAGAACAAGTACGTGGTTCTAATGAAAAATTGATTTCTCATTAACACAATGTACTTCAATGCCAAGTGGTGGAGCTATTGAGCGCGTACATACAATGGTGTAAAATACAGTGATGCATGCTTGGGGTCTTGGGTACTTGCATCGAGTGATCATTCGACGCCGCTTTGTGAGAGGTCAATTTTAGAATCTCCATCAAGAATTCAACACATTAAGANTAATGGTAGCTAGAACGTGGATGACGTATAGAGCAGAAGAACAAGTACGTGGTTCTAATGAAAAATTGATTTCTCATTAACACAATGTACTTCAATGCCAAGTGGTGGAGCTATTGAGCGCGTACATACAATGGTGTAAAATACAGTGATGCATGCTTGGGGTCTTGGGTACTTGCATCGAGTGATCATTCGACGCCGCTTTGTGAGAGGTCAATTTTAGAATCTCCATCAAGAATTCAACACATTAAGAGAATTTTCAGGCGTGGATTCATTAAACTCAATTGACATTGAGGCCTTTTTCAAAACATATCAAAATATTTAACATAGTTCGTGATCATATTGTGAACCCTTTTGGAAATTGGTTGAATTTGTGTGAATCTACTGGAATTCAAACTTGGCGGACAAGGCTAGTGGTCAAAATTCTCGACACTGAGTAGCTAGAAATTTGAAAGTGGATGCAGACACCACCAGGATTTTAGTGGAAGAAGCGCCCAATCACGGAGATTAGGGGCTCGTGTACATCGATGATGAAACACTTCCTCACCTTTGTTTGCTGCTCTTGAACGTGTAGTGAGATGTAATCACCAATCTCATGATCAACATGTCAGAGATCATTGTAATTCTCTTAGCTATTTTACAAAGCACAATAGCCATGGCACTTGACCAAGCACTTTGTCACTTTTCCATTATAGCAATTCCCAAAAAAATTCTACGATGATATGCTCTATGCCCTTTTCCCCTTCCGTAAGGTGGTGGAGGCATTTCTCTGTGAAGGTAGTACCCATTCCGATCTTGATAGTTGTGCAAGTTGGGATAAAACATGTATTCTTTTCTCCTTGATTACAAATGACCCCAAAGCAATTTGCATATGGCACAATCTTGTGCTCCCAAAGGGAAGTATCCGCTCTTGAGTACAATGTGACCATCAACATGAAACAGAGTGACCGTCCAATGCTTGTCATCTGCTTGCTTCATAGTCATTGTGTCTTTCAAATGTCTGGTGAGTCTCGTCCTATATGCTTTTGAGGTCTCGCTTCTAGATATCGACTAACAATATGATACAAGAACTCTACAAATGTACCAGAGTTGAAGAGAGTTGAGGTAGAGTTAATAGATGTCCTTTTATACACACGTAGACCTTTGTATTAGCTTTCTTGTTCTCATGGTAGTATCTTGGGGGTTTCCTAGTGTGGAGNCCTTGATGTGAGTGATCACTGACAGGAAGGGGAGGAGAGGGGGGGAGGGTGGGAAAAGTGTATGGGACAAATGTATGGGGTAGTGTATCACTGTCCGGGTGGTTTGAGTGTATCATGTTAATACACATGTGTTCTGTGTAGGTGGAAGTCTGCCTTGGTGTAAGTGATCAGTGGCAAGGAGGGGAGGAGAGAGGGGGGGGGGGGTAGGAAAAGTGTATTGGGCAAGTGTATGGTGTAGTGTATCTCTGTCTAGGTGGTGAGTGTATCATACTAATACACATGTGTATTGTGTAGGTGGAAGTATTCCTTGGTGTGGGTGATCATCAGCAGGGAGGGGAGGAGGGGAAGGGGTAGAAAAAGTGTATGCGGCAAGTGTATGGGGTAGTCTATCACTTTCTAGGTGGTGAGTGTATCATTTTAATACACATGTGTATTGTGTAGGTGGAATTCTTCCTTAGTGGGAGTGTAGGAGAGGAGGGAGGGGAGGTGGGAAAAGTGTATGGGGCAAGTGTATGGGGTAATGTACTACTATCTAGGTGGTGATTGAATCATAATAATACACGTGTATTCTGTAGGTGGAAGTCTTCCTTGGTGTGGGTGATCACTGGCAGGGAGGGGAAGGAGGGGGGGGGGGGGGGAGGTAGAAATAATGTATGGGGTGAGTTTATGGGGTAGTGTATCACTGTCCGGGTGGTTTGAGTGTATCATGTTAATACACATGTGTTCTGTGTAGGTGGAAGTCTGCCTTGGTGTAAGTGATCAGTGGCAAGGAGGGGAGGAGAGAGGGGGGGGGGTAGGAAAAGTGTATGCGGCAAGTGTATGGGGTTGACTATCACTGTCTAGGTGGTGAGTGTATCATATTAATACACATTTGTATTGTTTAGGTGGAAGTCTTCCTTGGTGTGGGTGATCATTGGCAGGAAGGGGAGGAGAGGGGTAGGGTGGGAAAAGTGTATGGGGCAAGTGTATGGGGTAGTGTATCACTGTCTATGTGGTGAGTGTATTATATCAATACACATGTGTATTGTGTAGGTGGAAGTCTTCCTTGGTGTGGGTGATCACTGGAAGGGAGGGGAGGGGGAGGGGTAGGAATAGTGTATGGGGTGAGTTTATGGGGTAGTGTATCACTGTCTGGGTGGTGAGTGAATCAGATAAATACACATGTGTATTGTGTAGGTCGAAGTCTTCCTTAGTGGGAGGGGAGGAGAGGGAGGGGGGAGGCAGGAAAAGTGTATGGGGTTAGTATATGGGGTGGTGTATCACTGTCTGGGTGGTGAGTGAATCATATCAACACACATGTGTATTAATATGATCAATATTAATACAATGTTAACATTGCATTAACAGTAGTACAATATTAACATTACTTTTTAGCGCCCCCCTCCCGTCTTTCCCCCTTACCCCTACCTACACACTCGTTTCTCTGTCCATCGAGCAAGGTGTCAAAGATGGATACACAAGTGTACAAATTTTTCATGACTTCACTTGTTCACTACCTAAAACACTTACCACATACACCTTTCTTCTTCCCCCCTCCCCTCCGCCTNTGTGTAGGTAGATGTCTTCCTTGGTTTGAGTGGTTACTGACAGGGAGGGGAGGGGGGGGGAGGGGGGTGAGGTGGGAAAATGCATGGGGCAAGTGTAGGGGGTAGTGTATCACTTTCTAGGTGGTGAGTGTATCATATTGATACACATGTGTATTGTGTAGGTGGAAGTCTTCCTTAGTGGGAGGGGAGGAGAGGGAGGGGGGAGTTAGGAAAAGTGTATGGGGTTAATGTATGGGGTAGTGTATCACTGTATGGGTGGTGAGTGAATCATATTAACACACATGTGTATTTATATGATCAATATTAATACATTATTAGTATTTTATTAATGGTAGTACAATATCAATGTTAACATTCCTTTTTAGTGCCCCCCTCCTATCTTCCCCCCTTACCTCTACCTACACACTCATTTCTGTGTCCATCGAGCAAGGTGTCAAAGATGGATACACAAGTGTACAAATTTTGCATGACCTCACCAGAATGTTTGTTCACTACCTAATGCACTCACTACATACAATTTTCTCCTCCCCCCCCCCCCCCCCCCCCCCCCCCCCCCCCC
>SZWC01017804.1:26818-46297 GCA_023375785.1 Penium margaritaceum | reverse complement strand
GTCTCCCACTTCCTCTCTCTCTCTCTCTCTCTCTCTCTATCTCTCTCTCTCCCTCTCTCTTTCTCTCTCTCTCTCTCTCTCTCTCTCTCTCTCTCCCTCTCTCTCTCTCTCTCTCTCTCTCTCTCTCTCTCTCTCTCTCTCTCTCTCTCTCTCTCTCCATTAAGACTGGTAAAATAATAGGAAACTTTCTAGGACAGAAAGTGGAATTGGGGTCTTTCTTAGAAGCTTCCAACATCTGATGTCTGAAGAAAGGAAGGTTCCAGCCAATGACTATATCCATGTTGGAAGGTGCTTGGTACTTGCAGTTGTATATGTACCGTGCATGTACATTGATTATAGAGTGTATGGATTTGGGGGGAACGGTTATAAATGAGAGATTTTTCCATTAAGTGCCTCAAAGAACCATCTTTTCAATTTTAGTGCATGTTGCAAAGTTGTATGTGGGCTATGCGGCCGGTAGCTTGACCTCCTCATCAATTCCATATGGCTTGAATAGAGTTTGGAGTAGTTCTTCAAACGTCTGATTGGTACTCTTTATCTAACTATTGGTCTGGGATTGGAAAGCAGTGGATTGTGGGATCCAGCCACTGAGGTAAGTCATGAGCTCCCACTAGAATCTTCTAGTGAATATTCCATCCCTCTTACTGATGATGGAGGATGGGAAGACGCGTATTCTTATTGCTTTAAAATGAGGAACGACTACACTTTTTCCTTAGCGGTGACCGTGGTTATCATCAGGATGGGACATATGAAAGAACTTGCCCACCACCACAAGTAATGCATTGAGCCCCTCCGATGTAACAAGAAAAACGTTTGCGAGGTCCATGGAGATGTCCAACCATGGTTGTTTTGGTAGTGGTAGTAGTTGAAATCAAACTGGGATTTTGGTTTGTCTCATGTTATGACATTGGTACATGTTGGAGGTCTTGAATTCATTTGTAAATTCCAACAAATGGTACTTCATAAGTGTTTGTAGACTTTCTTCCCCGATTGAATCCCAAATCTGGCCAGAATTTTCTGAGCCATTTGATCATGCAAATTCCACAAGACAAATCATCCGGACCTGGTTGAATTTTTTTGGTGGTGCACATTACAAATGTTGGGTTCAACAATTCCAGGAAGAAAACTGACTTCACGACCTCCCATTTGCATGGCGTGGCATTGAATTGGTGGTACAATCTCTAGACCATCCAACAAAAGCAAGAGACCAACGGAATTGGATAAAAAACTTATGCAACCACTCTCACATTCTCTAACACAAGCGTTCTCGCTCTCCAATAGATGAATCCAATGTGGTAGGACTCTTTGGATCCGACAAAAAGTTTAATGAACATAATGCGCACCATTCCCACCCGATTTGAAAAGCTGAATGGAAATTTTGATATTGGAGGCTTCAATGCTTGCAACTGTAGTCAACCGTGGAGAAGTACATGTCGCATTTCTGCCAAGTCATCACCGGTAGTGACCTCGCCCCCGGCTAACTTTGTTTCCAGTACAAGAATCACCTCAGGCACAAGAATTTCTGAGCTCTTATAATGTTTGGCATCCAAGATGACATTTCACAAATGCTCGTGACAAATGATTGCATTGATGACATCGACAACATCAATCGCATGTTTGAATCAGTCTGCTGAAGACTCCAAAGCAAACATCCATATCGTAGAGGTAGACAATACTCATCAGTAAAATCCTTCTCCTCGATGGAGATTTATGCCATCAATCAATGTGATCAATGTATGTAATGACTTGCAAGAGGGTGGGTCGCATCTTGTGAGGCTATCAGAAGTGACAATAGTAGGGAAAAGGGGGAAGCTATTGATGAATGATAAGCAGTCAAACATCAGGAAAACATACCAAAATGGGAAATCTCTCATATTTTTTGAATAATCTACATCGATTGATAGCTCATGTAGATGAATACAATGTCACAGATGTTGGTTCATAGGACTACAAGTTTCAACTAGTGATACGAGGATGACCAACTGACAACATTGCATTGAGTTCAATGGAGGGATTGAAAAAGACACAAAATGATACCGTCATTCTTGGAAGAGGAGCTTCTTACAAAGTTGTGAGCAATGACATGGTTTTAAAGCACGTTTTACACAATCAACAAGAGATTTTCATAGGATGAATTTTCAAGGAAAGACCATAGATCCGCTGCCTTTGTAAACCAGTCTGATTGAAGAGAAAAAAGCAGCACGTCATAATGGTGTGGAGAAATTGATTAACGAGGAGCACAACACCATCCTCGGGCAATGTTTCTCACGCTGGCACAATGGTCATGTGGAGTGTAGATTCGTTACAATGTACATGAGCACTAACAGCAGAAAAGAAAAAAAACGTGCCGTTCAGTGAAGCAACCCACAAGCTATAGACAGTTATGAGCACTAGAGGAGGAAGCAAAAGAGAAAGTAAAATAAACTACAAACCAACACACAAAGCTGAAATGACTAGACATGACCAAGCTTTATCTGCGATGTAGAGTAAAAGCGTGGCTGGTCCATGTAGAATGAGATGCACACAGAGGAGATGATAACATTGCACACAACAACATCAACCTTATTTGCCTTTTGACAAGTTCATTGCCATTCAGGTGGATTCTCTATCACAGGTTGAAGAGTTTGAAGGGGTTTTTCCTGCCCAAGTTCCTTAAGAACGACCTTCGCAAGGTAATCCTTACCACCAAATAGACGTAAATCCAGACAGTAGACCAAGGGTCAAAGGAAGACATCAGATAAGTGACCACGAGTTGACCAAGATCATGAAAACATGCTTTATCAGGGTCCAATAAGGCCATACACGTCATCTTACGGTGCACCTATATGGTTTGTCAATAAGAAACTAGCAAGATGCGTATGTGCATGGAATACAAACCATTGAATGACATGAATATCAAGAATCTTTACTCCCTTCTACGAGTACACCAAAATTTCTACAAACTTGACAAAACGAGAATTTCACCAAAACTCATCTGTGTAGCAGTTATCATCAAATCTACGTTTATGATAATGCTATAAGGAACATAGTGTTCCATACCTGATATGGTCACTTTGATTTCACGGTCATGCTATTTGGAATCACAAATGTCGAAAGAGTATTTATGGTGGCCATGAATAAAGTATTCTGGTCGTACCTTGAAGAATTCATCCTCATATACCTCAAAGAAATCTTAGTGCAGAATTGTATCCCATACGACGACAATGGACATCTTCCAAAACTTCATTAGATATTGAAAAAATTCTATGGAAAACTCTCGAAGTGCTTCTTTGACAAGTGTTTGATTGAGTTTCTGTGTCACATCATTGGCGATGGGCAGATCACCATGGATGTAAGAAAAGTAGAGCTGGTTTTGGGTTTGCTGACACCCTCCTACGTTCAAGGCGTCCATATCTTTTCAGGGTTCTAATTCTGCTATTGTGAAGGACTATACTGAAGTGTCAGTGCCTCTCTTGAATCATACCCGTACATCACTCAGTGGGGTTGGGGAGAAAGGAAACAACATGCGTTCAAATGTTTCATACATGCTCAGACCTTAACAAGAGCTTTATAACAGAAAAATTTAATGAAAATAGCTCGTGGAAACCAACACATCCGACTGAGCAATCTACACCATTCTTCTCTAAGGAACCTGAGGTAGTGATCAGCCCGTCACACTTTCATAGAAAAAAGTATGAAGATACGAGTTGAACTACACATGCATACAAAGGAGATGCTTGTATTCATGCATGCATTAAAGATGTGATGGTGTTATGTGGAATGCCAACCATGTGTCATCCCTATGGATCACCATTCATAAAAACATCTTAAGACAACCAAGTCTGAGCCATTAAAAAACGTAATGAATGGATTTCCTTGAGTCAAATTCAACTTCGACATCAAAACTTGCTTGGAAATGTCTCATCGATGTGCAAAATTAGTGACAAAAATTAAGGTCCAAGGTAAGCACTTTGCTCGTTGAACAAGACTCATACCTTATGAAGCGATTCGCAAAATGTTATGAGGAGTTTGATGGGTACAAAAACCCTAGCTTTGGTTTGATGGTCGTTACTAGCGATGTCGATCTAATTGCAAGGTTGTTGGACCCCTTGGTGACAAACATTGACAGTTGGTGTTGGAGAAGTGCTACGATGCTATCCCAACTAGCAGAGGTATGGTTAATCAACTCATTTTCATACACTTGATTACTTACGTATACTTCAATTCCATTGTCTTCACTTCTGAAAAGTTTACTAGCATGTAAGCACTTGTTACGTAAACAATATCTTAGGGAACAAGTGTAGTTGAGATTTCAGATTTAATAAGGGTAATAAAATAAATTATTTCAAATAGGTGATTTCCGTCAAAGTAGAGATTTACTTAATATCTTCTGAACTAACCTATTTCTGTCCTTCCCAACCTACAGCTTGGATGTAGTTGAGCTATGCATTGGGCAGTTTATTGTAGACATCCTTGACATTACACACATATGTATTTTGGTGTATCGCTCCACCCCCCAAAAACCTTAAATGTATTGGGGGAGTGTATCGCGGTTGGAATCGTTAGCACCCTCAAAATTGTACGCAAGTGTATGTATACACTTGTGTACTGAATTGTACCCCTTCACATACACCTCCCAATACACGCCACCAATACATCTAGTCTTTGAGGGGTGGGGGGGAGGAGGACTTGTCTCTCACCTCCTCTTTAAAATGTAAGGTGTATTCGGTGTGTCTATCTGCACATGTAGCGGACAGACATCCAAAAGACTACATATGCGTATTCTTCTAATGTAACTTGAAAGTGAATGCAAAGCGTCGATCTTAATCTGTCCACGGCTCGGAGAAGGTAAAGAATACTAAAACTTGCATACGCTTTGAGCACATTGCGTTGTAGAAAAAGGCACCCCGACTACATGTCCTTGTATTCCTCTCAGAAGAAAACAAAGCGAGTGTATTCGGAGACTGTATCAGAGGGTGTATTGTACATACAATGAAAAACATACAGAAGTGTATTTGTTCTCTTGTCCACTTAGTCGAACCCCCTCCAGATACACCTCTGTATTCACTCTTCCGATACAATTTGACTTTGGCAAGGGGGAGGTGGGAGGGTGGGGGGTTCGAACTGTCCACCCCTCCTCCCTCCAAAAGTGACAAGTGAATCTTGTTAGTTTACCTGTAAGTGAAGGGAATTGACAACCAAGAGAATACTCAAGTGTATTATCTTAAAAGAAAAAATGCAAGAAGTTGCTTATGCGCACGATTCGCTTTCGGAAAGGTGAAAATGGCACCATGATATGAAGCCCCCCCCCCCACAGACACCTCAAGTGTATTGGGGGAGTGTATTGGAGGGCGCATCTTGCATAAAATCAAAGACATACACAAGTGTGTTTGCACACGTGGAAACTAAGTCAACCCCCCTCCAGATACATTGCCCAATACAAACCCCTGATACACTCGCACTTCCGGGGGGAGGGGGGGATGACAAACTCCCATCCCTCCTCAAAAGTGTATCTAGGGATTGTATCGGTAACTGAAGCGGGTAGAAAGCCACAAAAAAACACATATGAATGTCTTCTATGTGGGCCTAAAGTCGATTGAAGTTGTCATAATCGCCATAATCCGATGGATTGAGCTTTTACATTGGGTGAGGCGATCGGCGAGGTATCGTACATCGGCTCAAAAGCAACGCATGTGTATTTATACACTTGTGTACGAGTTCTGACCTCCTTTGGTTACGATACTTGATACAGAAATCCGATTCATTTCGATTGGAGGGGGACTTCGCACTTTACCGTTGATTCCTATCCATCGAACGTCGGGTCAACCATTTTCACATAAGAAAGCTTCATTAGATGTCGACAGAATGAAGTATACATGTGCGTTTGCTCCCATATTACAGACATAGCATTAGATTTCAAAAGTTACAAAACAAGGTTTTGATGTGGGAAACATATGTTGAAGCACTCTGAAACATAATTACTCTACTTTGCAGATAATTTGTTTTTAAAGAGCATCCTGTAATGAAGAAATATCATTGAAATTATCATATTTATGTAAATTAAAGCTACTGTGTACCTGATGATGGAGAGCAATTTCTAGGAAACTTACAGAAAGGTCCTGTGTTTTTTCTTCAAAGGATCCTCACCGTATGTTCCAGCCTTGTACACTCATTATTGAGTGTTTGGATTTGGGGTGACTGGGCATAAATGATTCACTCAAGAGCTCGTTATTCCTCTCATCAAGGCACTGGCTCCTTTGCACATGCAATGTGAAGCTCCTCCATAGTCGTAGTGAGTGTTTGGAACAGATCATTGCTGAGGCTCTTAGGTACTGCCAATTTCTGGTATGAGTCTTCATTAATGCAAGGTTGTAGGCTGGTGCCTCCCATCGTGCCACGTGCCATTCCAATGCTAGAGGAAAGGGTTCGTCGAGCCCAAGGGATCTTTCATTTGATTGCCCGACGGGTCGTCAAAGTTGTGCCATTTTTTTTAAGCCTACCGATGCTACCTGATTTGCCTGGATGGCATCATGGACTCTGTTTTTCTAATGAACAGATTTTCACCATTGTTGATGCTACTTCTACAATATTCTAAATGGTGCAAATGCACCAAAACCTTGTGTGAGGTTGTTACATTCTAGTAAATGTGTTGGCTATCCCTCCAACGCTGCTACACTTTAATGCCATGTGTTGTGTCAAGTGCAATGTGGATGGTTAACAGGGATGAGATTCAATGTTCAATAAAAAATGAGGAATTGGAATATTCAGACAATTTGTAATTAGCATAAAATGCACATCAATGACTAGAGTCAGAATCGTTGAGGAAATACATAGAATAGCAGAAAGCAGAATGAGGAGTGCTTGGATTCTTGGGCACTCAAGTGTAGTGATGCTTGCGACATTGCGTTGTGCGAGGTCACTTCAAGAAACTCAACAAGAATTGAGGGGCTTTCAAGAATATTCAGGCAAATGTTTAAAAAAGTCTAACACCATCGAGGAGTCGTTCAAATAGTTATAAAACATTGTTGTAGTTTGTGATGGTTTTGTCGACCCTTCTACAAAGTGGTCAAACTTGTCAAAACCTTCAGCACTATAACAACACAGGTTGACGAATGTGGATAGAATTCTGTCTTCCGATCAACGTAAAAATCTTGAGGTCGATGTGCAGTTACTAAAAATTGTAATGACTGAAATTTTCCACATGCATAGTGAAGGGACTTGTGTACGCTAGTGGCGTAACATCACCAACCCTCCCAGATTGCAAAGTGATGCATAAACATAAATAACTTAATTGGCAAATGGGGCTAAATTCTCCAAATTAAACCAAACAAGACATATCTGTTGCGTTGAATGGAACATAGATAGTAAACCAGTGGAAGTTTCTACTAAAAACAAAACCAAGATGGCGAACAGGTAGAAGTTGCGGAGCACAAGGCGGTTTGGGATATTGGGGAAATTGGAAATATGTTTACTTTGATGAAAAGTGTCAGAACTTGAAATCGCATATGTGTAAGTGCGGAAACAAGAATGAGGTCGATCTAAGGTGTGAAGTGCTTGAGGCGAGCGACGCTCCAGCGTCATTGGTTGTTTTTGAAAATGTCACTAGTATTTGAGGGGATTCCTTATGATCTCGAGGATCTCTTTCATAAGTTATAGTGTTATTGAGCTATTAACTGAACAATACTGAAACATCGATATGATACGTAATAGTTCTGCCAAAAATCTAGGAACGTGGCCAAGTTTTGAATCCTACATACACACAAGGCCCTAAACACATGGAAATTTCTGTCCTTACATCCATGGTCCACAATGTATTTCCATCCTTAAATGCATCAACCTCTGGATTTTTACTCTACTAGACCAGGGGCATTTGTGCCAGGTTTTCCAACTTCCGATGTTCCATTCCAAAAGGTTCTGATAGGTTCTACCAACTTCCATAACTAAGAACAGAATAATTGCAATCACTATCCATCTTTCAAGAATTGTTGGTTGACTTCTCAAGGAAGTTTCATACAGAAATTCCTTGGTATTCTTGATGCCCCTTACTTCTTGGCAGAGTTTCTCAAAGCAACCTCTCAGGAAGATACTTTGCACGCGTCACGCGATTTGAGAGCCCAAGACCCCAAGTATGCCTGATTCTTGTTTTTTCTCTTGTATATGTTTGCTTGAAAATTTTGAAACATATCAGTGTACACAAACTGATGATTAAAAAATAATCAAGTGTCAGATTTACCTGAATCATCATTTGCTTCACGATTTCTACCTATGCATCGCCTACATCATTCCCGGTATAATACTTGGCATTCGAGCACAATAGAGGGACTATCAGGAATATCCCAATAGCGCAATTCCCGATGGGCCCTCTTTCCTCTCAAATCTCTAATGGAGATGCTAGAGGGACTATTGGGAGTTGCAAAATTCTTCCACGCATCTCCATTTTCCACAAGTTGCTAGACCTCGTGATGACGATGGTGAAAGGAGAGAGCCCACACAACAATGATTAGTAGTATCCAATGAAGTCTTGGTGATGGGTAGATGAAATCCAGAGATTTATGATTCTCTCTCAACGACCACAGTAGCATCAACAGCAAGATGTACAGTGAATTGAGAAACATGGAGGACCCTGAAGGTCAATCTGGTGATGATCCCCTCGTATCCACAGTTGGCCGTGAGGGCGATACCAAACACAATGGGAGGAGACACACGCATGCAAGATCTCATGAGACTTGAGAGCCTGAACAACCATCTGATCCAACAACTGACCAAATCAATGGAGGGGCTACAATATACGCGTACATGGTAAGGAGTGCTCATCAAAAGGGAAAAAAAAACTAACTTTGATTGTTCCCCAGCTTTGACATGCACTTCTGAAGTCATTCGATCTTGCAAAATGTGAGTGACCAATGGGTCAAATGTGGCAAACGATTTTGGAAGTGTACTTCATAACTTCTTACATGAACAATGAAAGAAACAAGTTTGACCACGCAGCCTCCCTTTTGTGCAAAAGGGCATTGAGTTGGCGATCTGATGTAAAGGAAATCCAACAACAGCAGGAGACTCGCAGATTCAAATGAATGGCTCATGCGACCACTTTGACTTTGTCAACTGCATGTGTTCTACAGCTCAAGGGAATCCATCTGAAATGGCAATATTTGTGACTCCACTGAAAATTTGAAACTACTTCTAACGTTCGTTCTCATTTTCTTGGGAAGAGGAATGAAATTTCTGATTGTACAAGCCTCAATGGCTTCTTCAGCAGTTAAGAAAGGCAGAGTTTACACGGTGTTTCCACACAATTATCACCGATAGTGCCATTGCCCTTGGAAATGATGTGTTTTGACTAAAACAACCTAAAGCAATGATCAATGAAACTATGTGATATCCGGGATGATCTTTTTGTGTATGATCATTGTAGCTGACCACATCGTCATCGCCAAATACAACACATGGATGTAGAAATCCAACGGCTTGCAACGTCAATACTATTGAATATGTTGACCCCTTGTTCACTCTTTTAGGATGTATCGAGAATTCTCTACCACTTGTTGAGGTTTGACCCCTAGATCCATTGTAGGGTGACACTGTTATGCTTTGTCTCCTGTGAGATATGACCTGTGATTACACTATGTGGGTGAATGGTTAACTTGGCAATTTTTTTATTTGGCCAGGTTTGAGATAATGAGTTTGATACTAGCCCCATGCACATCTTGGTTGGGAAGGGAGCTTCCAAGAAAGACAGTCTGTAACTTGTTGGAAGAAAGATGTTTGTGCCACCTTGGCACGAGGATGCTCATGTGTCGAGCCTACAAAGCAAGTCTCTCTGTGATATTGCTGGTTCAAGCCATTGTTAAGGAATGTGCTTTTGAGTTCTAGGACTAGACATGTATCCAACAAGGACTTGTCTTGCACGCTGATCCATTAACCATTCTTTTTTTGTTGGTTTTCTAGCTTCTCTACCAGAGGTGGTTAGCTCACTAGGTAACAAAGGGTTTGGGACTCACAACTCTTGTCAGAGAAATTTTCATGCATGTAGACGCCAAGTCACAAACAATGAGATCACCTTCACTTCAACCCAAATTCTTTTTTTACATGTCAGTTTGAACATGAGGGGAGTGCAACAGGTCTGCACCTTTCTGTCTTGTAATTTGAAATCAGCTTACATTAACATACATCAGCCTACATGTACTCGCAACGGAAAATGTGAATAGGGCTAGCAGTTGCCCCTGTTAACCAATAGCGTACAACGGCCTAAAAAACTTGTGCATCAGCATCAACAATGGGTCCGAAAACTCTACCAGCGGTAGTTGTAGGGATGGCAGGAACAGGGGAACCAGGGAACCATGATGAAATCCTCAATTTTGATGGATGGGGGTTTGATCTCTAGAAGTGGCAGTGTGATATCATCATGGATGATAAATACTTGCCACAATACTTTGATAGAACCATCCGAGCACCAACGAAGGAGGGTAATGAACTTGGGGCATGGAACAAGCTCAACAAGAAGGCTCTTGTCATTCTCATATTCTCTGCACAACCGCTAGTCCTTCCACACATTATCAGTTATAGAGTGGCAGCCGTAGCCTACAGAAAACTAGATCAGGTGTTTTATTCCTCCTCACTCACCAACCATCTCTTCATCCTGTAAAATCTCATCAGCATGAGGCTAGGTGAAGGGGAGGATGTCTCTGAATTCATGTATAAGTTTGAGACACTCCTGCAACAAGCCACTAGCATGGGGTGGGACCTCAAATCATGGGTTATGCAAACCATGATATTGCTGATGAAGCAGCTGGAGAGCTGGTGCCCTGTGATCACAGTACTTGGAGGGTGGACTCAAGAGCAACTTTCCTACACTACTATCTAGGAGTACATTCCAAATGAAGCCATGTGTCACACTAGGAGTGAAGAAAACATGCATGTCTTTGCCTCGCAAAGCCGTGGCACCTTCTGCAATACCTCCTCCTCTGGCAACAGGGGGAAACAGCAGCGCTCGATACAGTGGTTGGTGTACATAGTACCAAGGAAACTGCAGAAATGGTGGCAAGGCTGGAAACTGGGACCAGGAACACAGTGCATCCAAGGAGGGAGGAGATAGGGATGGAATGAGAGGGGGGGAAAACGGTGGGAAGGATCCCACCAGCTTAATGGCTGAGTGTGCCTCAAACAAAGAGAGGGTGATACTGAAACCAAGAACTTAAATCCTCAATTCAGGCACAAATGAGCACACCTCTTATGAGAAGAAATGTTTCATCTCTCTTTCTCCAAGTAACAAGAACTCCAGATTTGCCAATGGCAATGTTGGGGTAGCTAATGAGATGGGTCACAAGCTGTTCAGAATGGGTGCCAACGATTGTCCTCACCAAGGAAATCGATTTCTCCTACTCTTCCAAGAAGTTTGTTGCAGAGGTGGCGCATTTTGATGGACTTTACGTCTTGAAAACCAAGATGACAGAATCAGACGCTAAATCTTTGACCGAGTGTGATGGTGATGAGAGGAGTAATGCAGAATCTTGTGAAAAAGGATATGTTGGAGAAAACAGAAGTAGTGGAAGTGGAAGAATTGGCAACAAAACCACAAGAAAAAGAAGCCACAGGGATTTTTCATTCCAGCCACCACAGTCACTCAGAGAATCTGTGAAGAAGGCTCATTTCACATTGGTGCTCATGGGAAAGCAGGAGCTTGTGCGTGGAATGGAACTAGGTGATGATGTAGAAGGAGTTGGTAACTTGTGTGCGTCGTGCCTTTAGGGCAAGGCCAAGAATCCTTTTTTTTGAGTGCAGACCATCCAACAAAGACAAGAGTTATTTCCTCACCTGCATCAACTACAGCAGCCATAGGGCCTGGATATAAATTTTCAAAATGGAAAGTGAGGTGAAGGAAAAACTTCAAGCCTTCATCGCTATGGTTGAGCAATGACACTGTGGTAAGAAGATGAAGGCATTCAAGATGGAAAATTGGGGAGAGTGCAAAGTCTGCAGGGAGGGGCTCCAGATAGAGGGTATTGAAAACAAGAAAACCACCTTCTTCTCACCTCAAAGAAACGGTGTAGCTAAGAGGATGAATCAGACCCTCCTCAGCATGACAAGGTGCATGCTCTTACATTCCAAGCCGCCTACTCGGTTCTGGGCTGAAGTAGTACATACGGCTATCTATCTTGTGAACCTCAGACCTGAGACAGCTTTGCAAAGGAGGAGCAAGAAGAAGCGCACACAACAGCTGAAGATACCATAAGAAGCATGGTCAAGAGATAAGCCAGATGCCTCCCATCTGAAAGTGTACTGTTTCACTGGCTTTGCCAAGTTCCAATTCAGCAAGGGCTCTGGAAAGCTAGATGCAAGAACGTGAAGGTGCATCTTCATCGGCTACGACACCACCTACAGAGCTTACAGAATCTGGGACGAATGAGTCAAGAAGGTCATCTGTAGTAAACATGTGATCTCCACGAAAGGTGTATGAGTAAGGGAGTGCTTCTGGAACTCAAGAAAAATCCCAAAGGGGGAGAGTGGCTCACCCTTCTTGAGGAGGAAGAAAAATCACCAGCACATTAGCATGTGCATGAGTTGGGTGGTGCAACAGGAAGAAGAGCTGATGCAGATGACTCGGAGGAATCAGAATCTGAGTCCGTCATGTCTAACCCTCCTGACCATGAGGAGTATGCCTCTTCCATCATCACCGACGAAGGAGGTTTGTAGCCTCCACATCAGCAGCGACAGCGACGAGGTCCATGGAGCAGTTCACGTCTCAAACTACCTTGGCAGCATTACCTTGCAGATAGGGGTGAATGGGCAGGCTTCCACTATTTGTTCCTGGTTCAAGAGGGGCCAAAGCTGAGTGGGATGAAGCCTTATGTAGTGAGCTCAACTCCATGGAGGAGAATAGGACATGTGTGCTGGTGGAAAGACTTGTCAGGGCTCTCGTAGTGAGGTCCAGGTGGTTGCTGAAGTTCAAAAGAAAGCTAGATGGCAAGATAGACGTGTATAAGGCCCGGTTGGTGGCAAAGGTGTTCTCTCAATGCCCTGGCACAGGGTACAAAGAGATGTTTCTGCCTGTTGTAAAAATTTCCCCCATCACTGCTGCCAAAAACATGGAAGTTTACCAGATGAATGTCAAGACAGCCTTTCAATACGGCAAACTCGAGAAGGAGGTGCTGATGGAGGTTCCACATGGGATTGATGCTCTGAAGAGCAAGGTGTGCAGATTGGTGAAAGCGATCTGTGGGATAAAGCAAGCCCGAAGTCCTTGGTGCCAGGAGATGGATACGTTCATGGCTAAGGAGTACTTTATGCACTACAAAAATGACTCAAGTGTGAACGTGCATGACAGAAAAAAATGGACCATGTTGGTCACCTCGTATGTCAATGACCTTATTCTTTGCTCTTCTTCAACAGGATTTCTAGACGATCTCAAGAGGAAGCTGAGTAGCAGATTTAAGATGAAGGACATCGGTCCTCTTGACTAATACCTTGAAATTTCTCCCAAGCATGACAGAGTAGTAGGTGCCATCAGCCTGAATAAGACCAAATGCATTGACTCCACCCTCAAATGTTACAACATGGCAGATTGTAAGCTTGCTAGAACACGCACGAGCTTAGAGGGCGAGCTCTCCACCTAAATGTCCCCATCCAATGAGCATGAGAAAATGATATGCTTGGAATTCCAAATCAATCTATAGTGGGCAGTCTGATTTATGCCATGGTTGCCACCCGACCAGATATAGCCCTTGCCATTGGACAGGTGAGCCGGTTTGTGGCCAACCCCTCTCAACTGCACTAGCAGGCTGTGAAGTAAATCATGTTCTACCTTAAGGGGATGTGACATGTGGGAATCCAGCTTTGAGGCCTCGTTTGATCTGCTCCACTTCATCTCATATGCTAGAATGACGCTAATTGAGAGGCAGGATAGAAGACCAACTTAGATTTTTTGTGAATGCTGAATGGAGGTGCTGTCAGTTAGGCGAGCCGCAAGCAAGAATGTGTCTCTCCTTCAACAGCTGAAGCCAAGTACATCGCTTTGGCTGAGGTGTGTAAAGAGATACAGTGGCTACGCAGCTTGCTAGCTGAGATGAAGGAACCACAGACAATGACAACGATCATCAAGATTGACAATATGAGTTCTGTGAACATGTCCAAGAACTCAATCCTGTCCAGGCACACAAAGCATGTTTTAATCCGCTGCCACAATTCTCGGGGCTTGGTCTACAAGCAGAAAGTGGAGCTCAAGTATGTTGGTACCAAGTTGAACTGGGTTGGCATGCTTACAAAGCCACTGGATACGGATCTCCACAAAGCCGGCAAGCAAGGTATCGGCATGGTCAACAAATGTGATGAAGAATGATCATAGCAGCTGATGCAATGTGCAAGGGAAAGAATTTCTGGATGTGTTTCTCCCTAGCTCACTGGGGTAGGATGGCTTAGGAATGATCTAGCCCTTGTGGAGGTATGATTTCTGGATCTGTTGTAGGGTGACTCATGCTTTGTGTTCTGTGAGATATGACCTATGAGTACACCATGTGGATGAATGATTAACTTGGCCATTTTGTTGATTTGGCCAAGTGAGAGATTATGGGTTCGATCTTGGCCCCATGAACATCTTGATTGTGAAGGAAGCTTCCAAGAAAGGAAGTCCATGGAAAGCACATGGTTGGTCTGGTACATTGGCACTATGATGCTTATGTGTTAAGCCCACAGTGCAAGTCTATTGCTGATGTGACTGAGTCAAGCCATTGCTTCGGAACGTACTTTTGATTTTGATGACCTGAGCTCTTCTTGAGATGCCATGCTTAGAAATTACTACTCTTGAAGGTTAAGTGCATGCCTGATAAATTTTGGGGTGCATAACACATACATGTAAAGGAAGAAGATGTATTTTTTTTTCTTCATGTTTTCTGGTTTTTTGGCTTCTCAGCCAGAGGTTGTTAGCTGAATAGCTAAGAAATGCCACAATTTGTATCGTGGAAAAGGAGAGACTCAATTCAGCCCAATGGGGATCAACACCATTCTTCACTAAGGCCAACAGCTTTGGTAGAATTGCAAGAAGATGGGTCATCTCTTGCACAGCCATTTGAAATGATAGCAATAGGCCAAAACAGGGAGAAGTTGCAAAGGAAAATGGAGGATTTGGTAAAGGAAAGGAGTAGACAGTGAGACTCTTATCTGGTAAAAAAACATGTACCTCAAATGACCACCCATATAAACAGCTCTCAATTCCTAAGACAAGGGTTCTGGAAATCACATGTCTTTACAGGGAGTAAAAGGAAGAACATCGTGCAATGTTGGTAAAGGTGGAATTTAGGGATTGGAAGAATTACAAAATGGATCTGCATTACTGGATGGAGGGGCCTCTCACTATGATTTGCACGAAGAAGTTTTTCGAGAATTGGGTTTGAAGACCAAACCATGGGTGCTTGAAGGCAAAAGTTTCAATGGACACCTTCAACTGTTTACTTCATGAACTACTCTGACTACAGATCAGGGAGCTGCGAGATGTAGTATTCTGGAGAGCCTATCTAATGAGCGACCAAAAAATCATCCTAGGGCAAGATTTTGGTACCAGAAAAACCCACAGGTTTATTGGTGCAACAATGTGATTTACCTGAGCATTAAATGGAAGAAAATGACACCTACATCTGATCAAGTGTCCTAGGACATAACAACCGTCATAGGAATGAATAGAGGGGGAATGAGAGAGACATTTGTAATAGCCACAACAATATGTACAATGGAAGTATAACTAGACATGCCTAAGTGGCACTTGCAATGCAGTGCCTATGCGTGACCAGTCCACGTGGCACCGGGGGAAGGGAGAAGAATACTTTTAGCAGAAGAAAAAAATCAACAGCCTCATGAGTCTTGAAACTGGGAATTCTACAACCCTGTCGAAGGATTTTGTGTCTAACAAGGAGGATTTTTAAGGGGTATATCCTCACAAAATGACTTGGTTAGTTTTCCGCAATGCTTCACTGGTCATCAATTTTACTGAAGCCGAGAAGGAGACTAACGGTCAAGGGGATCCATTGGGTGAGCGGCCACAAACTAACTGAGCTGAAAAAACACATTTATGTGATTCTCAATCATTGGTTCATTATTCCATCCATATCACCATACTTCACTCTGGTGCTTTTTGTCAAAAGAAGAAGAGTAACATAAAAACTTCTGTGGATTTCCTGGTGTTGAATAAAGTCACCATCAAGAACCGCTACCTTTTTTGTGATTAAATGAAATTTTTTGCTGACTCCGAGGAGATAGATTTTTCACCAAAATCTATCTAGAAATTAGATTTTATCAAATCCACATGCATGATAAGGAACACAAGAAAACAAAATTCCACACATGCCACATGAATTTTGAGTTCATGTGTATGACATTTGGGCTCACGAATGCCCTTGCAGTATTCATGGCAACAATGAATGTTATTGTTAGGCTGTACTTTGATGACTCTGACATTGTGTATCTTGATGACATCCTAATGCACTTCAGCATGCCCGAGGATCACAGAGGTCATCTCTCAAAGGTCCCATAACTATTGCAAGGAGAGAATTTCTATGGAAAACTATCAAAGTATGACTTTGGTCAACGCTAAATTAAGCTCTTGTTCCACATCACTGGAGGTGGATGAACTACGATAGATCCAAAGGAATTGGAGGCAGTATGAGTTGATTCCCACTAATGTTTGGGACATCCATGTGTTTTTTGGGGTTCTCTAAATGTTACATTCAATGTTTGTAGGAATGTGTCAGAGCTTTTGTCCCTCTCCTATGTCACTTGTACAGCCACCAAGTCGATTCTGGGAGATAATGAACAAGAAATGTTTCACCCTTTGAGAAAATCTCTCACCTTGGTGCAATCCTTAAAATAGGGAGGTCCAATGCTGGACAACGGCATGGCCACTGATGCATCCAATTGAGCAACCAGAGCCGTTCTCCTCCAAGACAATGGCTGTGGAGAAGAACCGTTTACGCACATGCAAATAAAACTACACAGGGAGAGCTGAACTACGCTGTGAAAGAACAAGATTTAGGTGGTTTCTCAAGAGTCAAATATGTGGGTTTGCCATCTGGAATATTCATGAAAAAATCTATGTACTTATCACCTCACACCAAAACACCTCAAGACAGCCAAAAGACAATGTCATCATACTTGATGGATGGACATTCTCATGTCCAATTTTGAATACGACATCGAGTACCAACCAGGGAGAATAAACCAAGCATATGCTCTGTCAGCGACCACATCTGATGAATGAGATTAGCATCTCACTCATACAACAAGTCCCGTACCTCACAAGGGTCATGAGGATTTTGGCGGGTACAAAAAGACAGAGTTTTGGTTCAACAAACCATACCGACTACAATGTTTCACTCTTCAGGTCGTTGCTCCACTCAGAGACAAGTTTAAGTGAATTATTTTGAAGGAGTGCCATGAAACCAGTCCACATGGAAACTTTAGGAAGGACAAGACAGTAAGAAACATATGCAATGTACTACTTGCGGGACAAGATGAAAACAAACTTTGTAAATTACTCAAAGATGTGTTACATGTATCAATGCCATAAGCCAAGATAAACCAAAGCCCTTGGTTTTCTTCAAGGGCTTCTGATACCAAAAGAACCATGGTCAGATTCATCCAAGGACATTGTAACAGGTTGACCCTTCACACTGGAGGAATTTGACGCAATACTTGCAGTGATCAACCAGGTCTTGAAGATGACCAATGACAACAATAGTCAATACCAAGGGAACATCATGGTTGTTCCTCAACCACGTTCTCCAACTACATGGTGTCCCCTCCTCCGTCAAAAGAAATCAAGATGGTAGGTACATCAACAGTTCTTTGCAAGAGCTGATGACTCACAACAGTAATTGCATTGAGCTCCCATCCCTAGACTGACATACAGACCATGTGAACCAATAAGGCACTAAAAAACGGCTCCTAGATTTTTGCAATCCACATGGCACTAACTGGGCGGTCAAGCTATCGACTGCCTAGCTTGCATACAACTCTGCAACCTAATTTTCTGTCTGATGCTTGGCAGTAGCTCACCTCACAGCTCGCATACAGCTCACTGTTTGAGCTTGGCCCACTCCTGTCCTTGCAGTCAAGCTGCAAGGAAAGGAGTGCACCAAGCTCAAACCTTAGTGGTTGGGGCCATGCCTCATTGAGCATATGTGGAAACTTATCATCCCCAAAATTCATCTACCTGACAGCATGAGTATCCTTCAAATGTTCCACATGAGCAGATTCAAGCTCCACGAAGTCCAAGCAAGCACTTCCCTGGCAGAGACATGCTTTTTTCACCAAATAATCCTCTACGTACATGTTTCTGTGTGTGTTCCCTCGGGTGTACAGTGCATGCAAATCCTACGGCCGGTGGTGATCCCCGCTGATTGCTGAGACACACTCCTTCCTATTTCCACCTTTGACGTCATCATCTGTCTCTCCCACGCATCCTGCCAGCCGTTGACCCATGCTTGCTCTCTGCCTCACGATGATCTACTTATGTCTTTGATGCCCCAGTCAAACGATATGCTTCTTATGTAAAGAAACCTAGATTATAACTCAAACTGCATGTTTTGTAGGACTAGAATACGTGTGTGAACAGTGACCTCGCCTGACACAGTGACCTTGTTTCGGTGAAGGACATTGCACCCAGTCCCGCACGGTTTTTGGGGCATGGGGCTGTTTTGCTCTTGCAGCCTGTTGAGCGTTGGCCAGCCTCGCTCGCCGGCCGACGGGTGCGCCTTGAGTAATGGGACTCACCGGTAGCAAGGTTGTACCTTTCTGATAAAAACTGTGTAGGAAAAACTCAAACCACGTAACCTAGGGTTTGCTGTTTTAAGCTCAAATGGCCATGAAGTATTGCCCTGTTTATTGCGTTCGAATCCCTCATGGTATCAAAGAAATTTCTTGGGCCTAAGTGATACAACAGGTATCCATATTTTGGTTTATCTGGCGCACTTTGAATCACCAGGTTCCGTCGAGTATTGGCGGAGATATGGTATTTCAAAGTGGGGTTTTTATCCGCCAAAAACCAACCCAGCTGATTCTGCCTAAGTATCAGAACTGCAACATCCGGTGGATTCAAACTAAACGTTCGAGCTGCCAGATCAGTAGCATAACTTGTTACTCAAGAACTTGGTCAAAACTCTGACTGTAGGTCAGGATTCAGGTGAAGAAACTTGTCAAACCCCACCATCAAAATTATCCATAAGGGGAAAAAAAATCCTCCAAAACATGCTTCACTTGGCGTGGAGAATTATTCTGTCTCATTTGGTGTTCTACGGGTGCTTTGACGGGTGCTTCACATTTTAGCACAAGGCTATTCACCAGTATGGCTGCACGTCGGATCCAATCCGTGAATTCTTGCTTGGATGTAGATTTTTTATTCTGAATCAAAGGGTGAATTAAACTTGAAAATCCGAGTCTTGGATTCACAAATCCCAGTGGATTAACAAATTCAATGAATGATTTATGTGTGTGTGTGTGTGTGTGTGTGTGTGTGTG